>MNCI01004725.1:45284-75973 GCA_015680685.1 Gnetum montanum
GCATTGCCCGCCCTCGTAAAACGGGGGGGCTGGGGGTCACGTCCTTCGAAGACGAAAGCATGATGGGCCAACAACGGCTCGTCCACAAGTTGACGCGCGTGCAAGGGGAGCTCAGCCACTGGGCCCACATCATCCAACGAAAGTACACGCCATGGCAACTTGGACCACGCCCTTCACAGCCCTGGCAGACCATCTGCCAGCACGCACGGGAAATGATACATCTGGGCTGGACCCACCTTGAGCCGCGCGCCATGCTGACACAAAAATACCCACCGGAGGAAGGCTGGCAGGAGATCTGGCGCGGGCGGCTCCCCGAGAAAATCAAAATGTTCCTCTGGCTCATAAAATCTGAAGCGCTTCCTGTACGCGCCGTACTGCAACAACGCGGCATCATGCACGATGCCACGTGCCCACGATGCGAAACCGGCCCTGAAACCCTCACCCACTTTCTTCATGAGTGCCCTTGCATGCTTGCCATCTGGTGCGCAACGGCGGTGCCCCCCCCCCCCTCGAGACGGCTTAATGGCAACTCCTGGACGTCCCTGCTTTTATGGCACGCCTGGAAGGCCCGTAACCTCATGGTTTTTCTGCATGACAGAACACCCCCTCCCCAGTGGATAATCGTGCAAACCCGCAGAGCGTGGCGCAAGATAACGGACGCAATGGGAGCTACACCGACGTTCGAGCCTGACTGCACCAAGTACCGGGAAGACGAGGAGCTATGGCGATTGGTTATCCGATGTGGCTAGGCCGACCTGCTACAGCAGCTGGTCGACGACCCTGCCCTTGCTGACGCCCCATTTTTTGCAAACTGGCATAAGGATAGAACCTACTTCCAAGGACGCAAGATTCGTGTCACTGAATCTGCCATTGCCAGCTATCTAGGGGTCCCGGCCGTTGGTGAAATCGTCCTGCCCACAACCCGTGGTCTCCAGGACACCGCGACCTTTTTCGACGAGTTGGCCCCAAGAACACAGAGCCGCCAGATCCCCCGATCCTCTCTCCCACGCCTCTGGGCCCGGGCCGCCAACTTGGTGGACCATTTTTTTGTCCAGTCGGGCAACGTGTCAAAGCTCCAGGGATTACATTTCACTTTCCTGCGGTGCTTGAAGTTTGGTGTCCAGATTAACCTGCAGCGGTTTTTTCTAAAGACCCTCCTTCTTAAGCAACGAGGTCACCATTCGGGGCTGATTTTGGCGTTGTGGAGGGGGGCGGGGGGGCACCAGGTTCGTCTTCTGCTCCCCCCTGGGGGCGCATCGTTGATGCCCCCCTTGCCTTCCCAACCCCCCAGCCCGGACACTCAGCTGCCGCGAACGATTCTGGGCCTCACCTGGGGGCGCCAATCCCATCGAAACTTGCCCACCAGGCCCGCCCCCCCAACGCCACCCCAAATTGGACGGCGGAATTACATCAAGCCGAGCAGGCGGCGGCCGCTGCTGCGAGGGAGGCTGAACGACAGGAATGGGAGGCAAAGTGGACCGAGGCCCTAGCCAAGTCTCGGGCCGAACACAAGGCCCAGCTCCGTGAACGAGAACAAGAGCTGACCTGACAACACGTGCTCCTGATGGAGGCCTCTCGTGCCCAACTCATTGATCAGCTCCGGGACCAAGTTACAGAGGAGCTGCGCCAGGAGGAGGCGGCTCGTCAAGCCCAAGAGGCGGCCGCCCGAGAAAAGCAGCAACGCCTGCAGGAAGAAGAAGAGCAACGACAAAGGCAACTTGACCGGGCGCACGAGCACAGTGCCCGGCAATGGCTTAGGGGGGGGCGCTGCCCATACAGCCTCTTGGGCATTAGTTGTGAGAGCTCCTAGGGGGAACTTAGGCAACACATCAGACACACGTCGGCAAAGTTCCATCCGGATGCGGGGGACTCATCGGCTGGCCGGCGCAGGAGAGAGGCTGCTATGCAGGGCATCCAACAAGCGGCGAACTTCATGGACACCGAAGAGCACCGCAATACCCTGGACTTGCTACATGAGCTTGAACGGCCTCAGTGTGCCTGTCGCCATTTGCCCACTCGCCCCTAAGGCCACCCGTTGTTGGGGGTGNTTAAAAAGATTGCAAAACAAGGTGCACACACAAAAAAAAAAGCTTCAATTTTATTGGAAAACATTAAAGGTGACGTGTAATGAAGCAAAATACCAGCATGTAACTATTGTCACATCCATGATAATATTAATTAGTAGAGTAAGAATCAGGTCACATCACCTTTGAGTTGAAACTAGAAAATATGATAATACACAATATGAGAATAGAGTATGCCTATTGTGCCTACTACAAGTGGTAGAAGATGAGCAACGTGCATTTTTAAACTATTGCAAAAATGATTCCTTAAAAAGAAAATTGCAAATCTTAAGTCAAACTTTGTTTAAGCTTTTTAGGCTACCAACGTTGGTTCTAGCCAATTATCTATAAAAAGTGTTCAAATTACATGAATATTGTACACATCTATTACACTTGAGATTTATTACTATAAATGTATTTTGTCTATACTAATTTGTCTAGCAGATGTTGTGGGTCTACATAAATGCAATTAAACTTTAATTTCAGTTTTCAATTCCACCCACATTGTGTTGTAGTCAATGCCTAGTTTAGTATCCATTAGGAGAAAAGGGTCCTAGAAATGAGTGCCCCATATATCAAATGGCTTGCCCACCAACATATGATATAAAGGCATTTCATTTCTTTTAGGTATATCCTACCCTTTAACATCTGTCATAAGCATGGGCATCCTCAAATATTGTCCGCCAAGAAAAAATCCCCCAGCTAAAATATCAGGGCTGCCTTTCCCCATCTTAATGAAACTCTCGAACTCCATGAGAAATATTAAAAGTCTCAGGTTGTTCCCATTCTACAATACACCTTCTTAATAATATCATCCTTGAAGATTTTATTAGAAAAAAAAGACCTTATTGCAAATAATTCATTAGAGTTCCATAATCCTTATTTCAAGAAGAGGACGGAACATTTAATTACATACAACAGTGGTATGGATAAAACACAAATTGATTATTTCTTACTGCACAAAAGAGACTGGGCCATGTGGAAAGACTGCAAAGTCATACTTGGAGAGTGCCTTGCAACTCAACATCAACTAACGATCATGGATTTAGCTATACAGAGCTTTAAAGGTAGCATAGAAAAAGGGACTAAATGCATAAAATGGTGGAATTTGAAGAAAGATTAAAGCATCTTATTCAAAGAACACTTGCCTCACAAAGGAACTTGGAATTAAGGTTGCTCTGCTAATTTAATGTGGGGCCAACTAGAAATTTGCATTTAAAAAATTGGAAAGAACATTTTGGGTGAAATAAAAGGCAAAAAATACATCCTAAAGGAGACATGGTGGTAGAGTGATGAAGTGCAACACGCTATCCAAAATAAGAGAAAAATGCTTTAAAAAAATAGCAACAAAGCACTAGCCAAGAAAACAGGCTGATATACAAAATACAAAGAAGGAGGCAACCATAGCAGTAGCCAAAGCCAGACATAAGGCCTTGGATAGCTTTTATGAGAAATTAGGAACAAAGGAACGAGAAAAATCTATTTATGAATTAGCATAATATGAAACAAGAAATGTAAGGACATTGATCATGTCAAATGCATCAAGGAAGCAAATGAAAGAACTTTGGTAAAAGATAATGATATTTTGGATAGGTGGAAAATTTATTTTCAAAAATTAATAAATGAAGAATTTCCAAGAGAAGAGATCCAAGAAGAAGAACCAAATTTTGGTTTGGTTAATGAACTTTGCTTCTCTGAGGTCAAGATAGCCTTATCAAAGATGAAAAATGGAAAAGCTATTGGACCAAATAACATTCCTATAGAAGCTTGGAAAGCATTGGAAGATACAGGAGTTTCTTTGCTGATACAATTATTTAACAAAATTTTGAAGGATGGAGAAATACCCAACAATTGGAGAAAAAGATTTGTTGTTCCCATTTATAAAAATAAAGGAGATGTATAAAATTGTGCAAACTATAGAGGGATCAAGTTAATGAGCCATACTATGAAGCTTTGGGAGAGAGTGATAGAGCAACGTCTCAAACTTGAATCAACAATCTCAAAAAATTAATTTGGATTTATGCCAGGGAGATCTACTATAGAGGCTATTTTTTTGATATGACAACTAATGGAGAAGTTCAAAAAACATAGAAAAAATCTACATATGATCTTCATTGATTTGGAAAACAAATATGAGTGTGTCTAGAGATATAATTTGGCAGGCCTTGCGAAGGGAAAACATCCCTGATAAATATATTAAAGTGATTCAAAACATGTATGAAGGAGCTACCACTAAAATTAGAACAACCTATGGAATAGCATCAGTCACAATAAGTCTACATTAAGGGTCTACACTTAGCCCATACTTATTTGCTATTATTATGGATGAATTAACAAAGGAATACAAGATGAAATCCCTTGGTGTATGCTATTTGTAGATAATCTTGTGTTAGTGGATACATCTCAAGAAAATATTGCTACTAAAATGGAGAAGTAGAGACATGCCATAGAATCAAAAGGCTTAAAAATTAGCAAAAGTAAGACAGAATATATGGAATGCAATTTTAATGACAACATAAACAATGGAGAAATAGAAGTGACTATTCAAGGCAAAAAAAGTCCCTCACTACAAATAGTTTCAATACCTAGGATCAATCCTCCAATCAAATGGTGAAATTCATAAACATATCAGAAATAAAATTGTGGCAGAATGGTCAAAATGAAGANTACAACTCTTAATGATGGGTCACAACTATTCAGAAGGATAAAAGAAGAGGACAACTATGGTATAGACGATATAAAAAAGGTATAAAGCAACATGGAAAATATGCATTTCAAAAGGCAGAGATTTGATCAAGGACAATTATGGCAAAAAGAACATAGGTTGGAATCAATTCCAAAGATGAACCATCACCAGTTTCAGTACCAATTATGTGATGTTATGAACTTCTGGTAAATGAAAACAAACAAATTTCAGGAAAGGGAGATGTGAATACACAAACTCATGACAACCAAAGCATCATCAAAGTCAAGGTATGTGAGATAGTAAAAGTTATACTATCTAAACAAATTATAATAAGCTGCCATTTACTGAATAAAAAGTTTGAATAGAATGGTCATCTATGGTAGCAATTCTAACCATATATAACAGCAGAGTTGCTATTTGGAGAACCAATATGGGAGATATGAAATGAGTGGGTTGACTAAGTTATCAAAAGATTCATCTAGCAACCTAGGAAATAGTCTTGTAAGAAAGTATGAAGGTTAGATCAAACAATAAAGAATCTGATGTTTGCTATGTACAATTTAAAGTGCAATACATAAAAGCAAAGATGAATAAATGAATAAAACTAATATTAGTTCCATGTATGTTATCTATGGAACTAAAAGTCAGTTGTAATATAAACAAAACAATCTAAGTTTCCATAATAACTTCCTAAATTTGTTTCCTTCTTGGTTTCATCATTTTCATATCGGATGAAATCTCACCGCTGCCCCTACTCTTCATAATATTTATTAACATTCTGCAAAAACAGGTATAATTCCTTGGCTGACCAGTGCTGGGGCATTCTTAAAGTTGCTAATTAGTCAGCTATATTAGCATACCACAGGTCCTTCATTCTAACTTGGACCTTGCATAGTTTTTCATTCTGAAACTCATCATTCAAAATGTTTGTCTTCTCCTTGGATTTCTAAATGAGAAATATTATCAGCCATTGCATTTTCCATACCACTTTTATCTAAATTTGCAAGTCAATTTCTTGGAGCAGTAAACTGTTGGACTAGATAGCAATGCCAACAATATTAGCCACTAAGCCTTTCTAGAAGTTTCTAGGTGATTGCAGAATATGTCTAAGTTCAATCACTGGCTTAGTTTGAAAGGACCCACATGTGTATATGAGATAACAGGTAAAGGAATTGACTCCTGACCATTGGTAAAGGCTTGGGACTTACTTTTAGTTTCTTATCTTTCATCATGTTTTTGGATGTGTGGTTGGTTTTTTTCCATTGTACTCATTTTTGTTTGTGATCATAGAATCTATTATTGTTAATGGGCCCTAACATAAACACGAGATCATAACCTAAAGATTTTCTACCATTTTTTATGGCTAATAAGATACTGAGTGATCAGTATAAACCTTGTTTTATATCCTGCCAAATAATGCCGAAATTTATCTAATGCAAATGCAATAACTAATACTATGCTTTTTTTTGTTGTGGTGACATTAATTTGAGCTGAAATCTGATAAACTAATTTAAATACATTTTAAAAATAGAAACATTACATAAACATAGAAAAGTAATATCATGGTATTTTAAGAGCATTAAGATAGCTTTTGTTTAACCTAAACACAAAAAGACAGATATTTGAAATGTTATAATATGTTCATCTTTTTATGATCTAATTTTGTTGTTCTTAGCCAGTGTATGGAATTCATGCTCAAACATGGTTCTAGAGGTTTTTCTTCAATTTTAATAAATTTTACGCAAGTTACAAATTATTATCTTGGTCCTAAAGAACTATCATATCATTTTTCTAATAACGTATTACTTTGCAATAAGGTGAGTAACATCTGTTTCATGGCTTGATAACGAATTTGATAAGGCAATGATTTTTTTTCATAGCTAATAATACAGTTTAGCATCATGTTAACTAATCAATTCTAATAGATTGGATTGAAACTTTCTTGATCCTTTTTTTCTTTTTTTGGCACAGTATTTCAATGTGAGGGTTGTAAAGCAATGCTCTCTCATGAGTTCTACTTTCAAGGTGAAACTCATGGAGTATGGTTTAGTGAACCTTATCTGGCCAAACATGTTATGTGACTAGGTAAATAAAAATTGAAATAGAAGACTGATATACATTAAGAGACGGATTGTGGAGTATATATGGTTCCAATAAAGGAACATCACCAATTTTGATCCCTGACAAAGGCTGACATAATTAGTCTATTTTGAAAAATAACATCTAGTTGAGCAATTTAGCAACCCATACAGCTATAGCTATTGTTTTATCACTAATATTGCATCAGCTGTTCAATAACATCAACCAAGAAAGACTGCTTTCAGCAACCATTCAAAAGCATTTCAATCAAGTGGCAAAAAGAATCCAAAAAATAATGAAATTCCTTCTTCAATCTATAAAAAAATACTGCTCACCTCATAGCCATGCATCGCAATCTTCTCCGCACAAGCCTTGGATTTAGACTGCAAAACATGCATGTCATGTTATTATATGATTCTTATTTCAAATAACTACAAACTATAATCATTTGATAAATTCATGGGTGAATTAAAGATAAATGTTAAATAAAATAGTGTGGTTTCCACCAAGTTCCAAAGTCAATATAGTTTCATTTAGGGATCAACAGTCTTAAAAAACCACTGATGCCTTCTAAAACCGTTTATTATCCGAACCATTGAATAATATACAGAACCAAACCAAGTTGAGTTGGTGCCAGACTGTCAAGTTGAGGTATCAATGCTGAAAGGAAAAGATCACCAACTTATGCTGCTGCCAAACAAAACTTAAAAGAATCACCACTAGACTGCAATGCTTGGATGTCAATAGTTTTTTATACTGCTTTTGCATTTGATTAATGCATGATAAATTATTTAGACATAGATAAAGTAGAGATTTAAGGGAAATGGAATGCAAAGAGAACGTAGAGTTCAAAGAGATTGAAAAGTACACAATGAATGGCATCCAAATGTTATTTGTGCCAATTCAAGGTCTACGGGACTTGGTAAACCAAGATGTTTGATAGCTATAACTTAACAGGATAAACATTATTTGAATAGTTGAGAAAATGAACCGTAGACATAGAACTTCACGGTTATAATATATTAATAAATGTTTTTACTGTACTGCATAGAGGCATGGTAAAAAAAATATGTCTGTGGACTCTGGCATCATGTAAACAGCCAGCCATAGAAACTGAAATTGAAATTTTTTATATCCGAAAAGCCTCTTGGACAGTAAAAATGTACATGATATGAATTTTGAAAACATCATTAAGAAGATTACTAAGTGTTCTTGCTAACATTTGGAACAAATCAACCAAATTTGCAATTGTAATATCCCACATAGATCATCATTAAGAAAATTATCATCATCAAGTCAGTTGTCAACCTTAATGAGTTAGCCCATGGTGTTGGGATAAAGGCACTATGATAGTAAGTAAAATGGTAAAAACACAAATGCATCATATATTAATAAACTAAAACTTATATGTGTGAGAAGGACTTAAACATCATCGTTAGTCATCACAAACTGTTTCCTACAACCTATGCACACAAGTGTGCACACTATGACATTGAGAATGTTCCTCCCTTTATACCAACTTAGGAAATGTCTCACATCTTAGCCATATGTCTATTAGTTAAGTTTTAATAACTATGATTAGTTATCACGTAAACCCTGGTGGTTATACATCTTTAACCAAGAATGTGATACACTTGACAATTTGTGGTATGATCTCAAATTTATTTTCTAATAAGATGGTCAACCATTCAATCCATTCTATAGATGTTCACACTTACACAATTGAAAGCATCTAGAACACAATGAAATCCTTCCTACCTTGGTTTGGACAGGTAAAGAGCTACAGAATTCATACTCATTCCAGTAAGGACGATGCATTTTACATTTTCATAAAGTATGTATTGCATTATGGAGAATGAGAAGCATGGTAGAGACAATTTTCCTTGTAGCTAATGATTTGTTCTATTCACAACTACCTTATCCTTTTCAGTTTGTACTTGTTCTTGTTTCATGACTTATGACAATAATGTTTGCTAAATTTGCCACTATTTGTATGTTGCTAAATCCTTCTGCATGTTGCAAAGGCTCAGTTCCCTGGCCCTGGCAAATGCCTAATACAGCTTTCAATTTCAATTTTAGTTTTTCATATTTCTATAAATCTTTTTCATTTTTTTGTTTCTTAACAGATATCCATCCGTTTTCAATGATGCCAATGGTATAACAGAAATTGTTCACTGTATAAAGTAACAATATGTTGTTCTTTTATGGAAATATTGATGTTCACTGCGCTGCACTTTAGCTCATTTCCTTTCAGCATAACTTTTTGCAATTTTTCTCCATGTTTGCTAAATTTGCATTTATGCATAAGTGATTTAGATTACTTAACTGAATCTGGTAGGAGGCGGGCAAATTTGTAAAACTACTAATCCTTTAAAGTGAACCTGCCACAAACTATCTCAAAATCATAGCTACAATTGCCATAGTGTAACGAGGTTAGAATACAATTCACAAGCAAACAAGAGCTTGATTTTAACAAACAACTTATTACGGAGTCAAATTAGGAAATATAAGTATACGCTTGAAAATGTCGTAAACTAAAAATAGTTATAGTTTCCACCTTACAGGAAATACGACTTCTAAGTTTGTGGCTTCTTTCGGAATAGACTTGAAAATCGTCTCGGATGGCTGCAAACGATCCAGCAACGAATTACCTAACGAATTACCTAACCTGGAAATGAATGAAGTCGTAGAACAACTACTTTAATTCATTTACATCTTGCAAGTCAAAAACAATTAAATTGAACTGGAAATGAAAGAAGTCGTAGAACAACTACTTTAAATCATTTACATCTAGCAAGTCAAAAACAATTAAATAAAAAAAACACGAAAAATAACGAGAATTTTACCTGTAGACTTTATTTTTTATGCTTCCTGGAGATGCCTTCTATAGCGCAAGCCAACTCTGTTGCATCTGAAATACCAAAAACTCTCCATTTTCAGAGGAAAAAAAACCGAAATATGAAGCTCACGACGAACTGTTACTCCTACTTCTACTCCCTAGGGCAAAAAACTGCTGCTGCCAATGAAAACGAAACGTTGCTTTGCTTGCAATCGTTCAGAAAACGATTCTACTCCCATGCGGTTTTATTTGGACGCATATTGCAAAATTACAATCAAACGTTTTCGCTGCATAATCATATTGTCTCGTTTTGTGTCATACGATGCTCTGCTCTAAAAGTTTAAACACACTGGAATCTCTTGCTTCGTGTTTGGTGCTCTTTGTTGGACCACTATTTGGTAACGTTTGGCTCTTCCTTCCGGAAAAAAATTTAAAAATACAAAAATAAGTTAGTGCTTCTTTCTCAAATAACATTTATAGATATAGTTAAGTATATAGATCCCGGTTTAGTTTGCTTTGAAAAAAGCCTAGTAGAATTGAAACCATGACTTAGAGTCCTTAAATCAAGAGTCTTATCACTACAAGTCTTACCATTACACTGACATCTCATCGTTAGCCTTTGCTGATGGCACCTTGCTTGATGAAGGTAAATATTGTCTTATTACTACACATTATAATTGTGAAAGTGGTTATATTCTTATGCATAATTTTGTTAAAATAACTATGGAGTGTATTTTATTATTTCTCTTACCCCCAAATGTGCAACGATATAATTAATGAATGTATGTTTTTTACTTTTTACTCTAACATGAGTGCAAAGTTTGATTTCCCACTTCCCCCACCCCACCCCACCTTTTTCTTGGTAAAAACCAAAACTAGATGACCAACTAGATGATTGTATATGTACCTTCAACACAAACTTTCACCATACTTTCTTTAAACATAATGATATCTCAAATCAACACAATAAGGTGTTAGCCTCGTGGTACAAGTCTTAGCCTTGTAACCTCAAGTCACAATTCTGATTCTACTAAGTAACACTAAGTTATAAAAACTTCTATAAATCTTGGAATGTACCTATGTTTCAATTATTTCAGGTTCCTACACATCCTACTTCCCCCCAAAATCAACAACCTCATGGTGGGACACTCTTCTCTAGTAGGTTTCATCTACCCTACTATGTGGGTAGGGGTTGTGCTACCAACCCACCTCCCTAACAATAGGTACAACTAAGACATATAGCTAACACGATACTTGATGCATTATGACCCTCTCTAATTTTTCCTAAGAATCAAGTTGGCTATATATCTTCATGTACTTATCTAATTGTTTCAAGTTCTAGTACATTTTCACCATCCCTTATTTATTTTCTTCAACATAGGCATCAAAAACCCAAAACAATTTGACTATAGATACATCCTTCTTCTAGGCCCCTTATTCCTCCCACATGGATGTCAAAACTCCACTAATGTTAATCCCAAACCCAAATCAAAAAAAGAGGGGTTAGCATCAAGTTAGCAACTAGTTGTAAAACCATTCCAAGTCTCATGGATAAGGGTTTTCTTTTAGATTTTACAAATGTTATGACATTCTTCTAATGTGATGCATAGTAGTCACAACACCCATTTGCTATGGAGAATGGGCAAGGGCTTGCTAGGGCATCATTCAAAAGTGATGCGCAACATTGTCTCCTTAATGTTGTAGATAGTGAACAAGGGCTCTAACAAAAATTTTGGATTGTAGCCTAGAACAAACCAAGCAATAGGAGTTTTCAAAGTGAATATTAATAGTGATTGATACTAGCATGGGTAATATTGACAATCTCACTAGAGAGACATTTGAAATTATTAATGTCATGAATGGACAAAAAATCATCATTAGCTACCATTAAGAAACAAGATGGGAAGTGAAGAGAGCTCGAAAGTTGGGCAAGAGTTACCAACTTTTCTACTCATAAAAGAAAATCATTGAAGATGATATAAAGAAATTGCAAATAAATATATACCTAGTTATTTATAGAGGTAAATGGCAAAAAAGAACTCATGTAGCCAACCCCATTTTGTTAGAACAAGGGATGATGATGATGATGATGATGATGTATATCGAAGATACATAATCCCTCTAATAAAGGGGAGACATATAGTCAAGCTAAAACTTTATAGCTTAACATTACCTACTAGAATAAAACCCTTAAGTGGGAGCTTCCAAATCAATAGTGTTATCACTAAGCTAACACTTCATTGTTTATAGCAGTAGGATACTTTAAAAGAACTTAAAAATAACATAACAATGCCTTAAGCATGACTCAAACTAGCAAACTCTTTTCCTCAAATCCTTGTTAGAAAATGAGCTAACCAATTAAGCCACCTCTCATTGGCTCATTTTCCTCCAATATAAGGGGGTGTCGAAACCAAAACCTTTTTTTAACAATATTTACTCCCAAAGACATATAGTCAATCTATCACTTTATAACTTAGAATTGCTCACTAAACTTAAATTTAGAAGTTGGACCTTCTAAATCAAAAGTCCTTTTCCTTCAACATGGATTAATTAACATGTATAAAAAATATCTCTTTTAACTATTCTTGAATATTAAGGCATTTTAATCATTCTAATCTACACCCTTATTAATGAGTAATAGAATATTGCAATACTCAACCATACAAATCACAAATGTTCACGTTCAACCATATCGTAATTCATGGATGGACAATGTAAGTCTACTAGTGCTTTAACAATAAGTTCATGATCATTGTCTTCCCACTTAGAGTTAGCAAGTTGCAAAATGCATAGTTTAACTCTTAGTGAGGTAAATGATAAAATGATATTAGTTGGCTTTAAGTATGCTAAGTGTAGACATGGTGAAAATGGATATAATTTCTTATTTTTAAGTACAATGAAAATGTAAAGTTATTCTCTTATGACGATTAAGTATCCATTCCTAGTTTTCTATACACATCTTGGGTTGATGTAACTGTTTATGGGATTACCAAGTAACTTTACTATTGAGTGAATCAAGTAAAGTCACTACTAAGTTATCAAACAATTACACTTTACACTTGAAACTAGTTGTACTCATTCTACCTTACTAATGAACATGGGCATAATAAATGAATTAAGGAATGTAAATGACTTAGTAAAAAAAATATTATCATAAGATACAAAAACACATAAACATCATCATCACATATATAAGAGTAGAGAGAGTTTTAGACAATTATAAATAGTCCATACTACTATACATGGAAATATATATTAACCAATCCTTGAAGATTTTTCCCTCCTCTAGTCTCTTTCTCTCCGTGCTCGTCTATTCTCCTATGACTTTCACCTGTAATTAAATAAAGTTAGTATAAACTAAGTGGAAAGCCTTTACACTTCCTTGCTAGATGGTCAACAAGTGTTGCATTAGATGAGAGGAGTGCGGTACAAGGCAACCTACATCAACTGTTAGTCTTGTGCATGCTAAGAGTAACACATGTACACACACAATATAACACATAACACTAGCATAATCATTACCAAAGAGGATAGATGGCTATCATAGAATCACAAATAAAGCTAGGGTCTGACATAATCTATCATATGTTTGTTACACCACATCACATGTAAAACAGTCCATGACCCACACAATCATAATCCAAGCATAACATATATTATCAACACAATGACACACAAACCAATACTATCATATATATAGCCCATGTGGTTGCTAACATATCCACACTTAGTGTAGCATGTGAAATGTTGCCATGAGTACGTATAAACAACAATTTCCTACAAGTCTTTTATTAGTCTTTTATTTATCCAACCTGTGTGATGAGTGGTGAGGTACCCCTACGTCCAACCATACGAATCACAAAGTGTTCATTAACAATCTAGTTGAATTTCGTGGACTTTATCATTTCCAATGCACTAGTCCTTTAGAAAGTGAATCTAGCTTTAAGGTCAATCATTGTCTTCCCAATTACACTTGTGATGTTCGTTGGTATGGTTAAGTGTAATTGAGGCATCTAATTTTTATCATTTTATGCTTTATAGTTTGGTGCTCAAAATGTAGATAAAAGGAATTTCATTAACTAATCTAAATTAATTAATTAACTAGCATTTAACTAATCCTAACATAAGCATCCATTCCTACTTTCCGTACATGTCCTGAACCCATGTATCCATTGCTGGGCAACCAAGCACTATGCTACTGGGAGTACCAAGCAATAACGCTGCTAGGATTACCAAGCAAATACGTGTTATGCTTGAAGCAATCATACTTATGTATTTAATCTATCTAGCTTAATTACTTCATTAACTCAATTGCTAGAAAATATTTGTAAAACAACTAAAAACATTTAACAAATAACTAAAAACATTGAATGCATAAATGAAATAGCTCATCTAACCAAAGTGCTACAAGGTTTATTAGAAAGCTTGTCTTTATTGCTGCACACACTATCATGCTTTGGTACAACAATGCTCAAATAAAGATCTGTACACTCAATGACTCCTACTATGAGCACTTGGAGGAAAAAATTCTAACTTTCAAATGGAAAAAATGCAAGAGCTCCATTACAACTACAATTTACTTATGTCATAAATGCAACTGCAAGTGCATATTTATAGCTAACACATGGCACTATGTCGACGGGGCCTTGTCGATGCATGGTAAGATGCGTCAACTAGGCTTCATCAATGAGGCCTAGTTGACGAGGTTGTGTTGACACAACCAACTTAACGTGACTCATCATACCCCCACGAATGAATGAAAACTCATCCTCGAGTTTTGTTACAAAATTGAAAAGGTATGGGATTATTGACTAACTTTTCTTCACACAAAACAAACTGACTGACTTGACAAAAAATGGAGTGTACAAATCAACACATTATAAAAAATGAAGGTGTTCAGGACACAAAATTGAACACCATGATTCAACTCTTCAAAATTGGACAACACATTCCTTGATGGTGTGAAGCTTGTTGGAGAAGATCAAACGGTCTCAAGTGGTGGTGGTTCCTGAGGCTCCAAGGGACCTTCATCGGCTTCATGCACTAGTGGTGGTTGAGGTGGCTATGGTTGTCTTGTTGTTGCTACGACTTCAAGCGAGAGGCAGAAAGCATCTAGCAGTGCTTTCATTTTCTCCTTCTTACTCCTAGGATCATGCATCGTCCATGCAACTTCCCCAATGTGGGTTGGAACAAGCACATTCCAAGGACACAAGGTTGCTAAAAATAGCTCCTTTACATTGACAAACTAGGTAGTGAACTATTTGCATTCAATGTTGAATGTCCTGATTGTGTCCTTTAGCTCCTAGTAGTCATTTATTCGTTTGGCTAGGTTTTTAGTGATAGATCATTGATCTCTAAATCACCCTATGAGAACATCAAGTTTAGCGTTAGTAGTCTCAAGCTTTTGCTTGGTGTCCTTGTGGTGTTTGAACTCAGCCTTGTATAGCAGATACAAGCTAGTTTCTTATTTCTCCAATTTTGATTGTGGCCAGCCGACAGTTAGCATTGCCAAGTTTGCATAATAGAGATTGGCCAACTCCATGTACTCTATCATCTCCTCAATTTACAACTCCTTTAAGCAGATCTTCACTTTATTGTAGGCGTTGATCCCGTTAATGATGGGTTGCCACATCTCTTTTCCTTATTAGAGTTGTTGGAGGGCTTCATTTAGTTTCACCTTTGCCATTTGGATTTGTTTTTCATTCACTTCCTTTTGCAAACCAACCTAGTCCCTATAGTAATTTTTCACTTTCTTAAATTTGAGTGCTTCATTCTTCCAGGCAGTGATCTCGATGGTAAACTTTTGATGCAAGGTGCATACCTCCTCCATTGACATATTATAGTTTTTTGCAACCAATTTTCTTAGTTCAGTGTTTACCTTGCCAAGCTACTCCTACTATTGGTGAATGAATTCTTGCATTTGATCTTTCTGCGCATCAACATTTCACAGGTGATGATTTTGCGCAATCAATGCTTTATTCTCTTGGCACATCTAATTCAAGTCCTTTTTAATTAAGTACTCTTTGGCTTCAGCTACAGACTGTTTAAAGATGGCCATCATTGCCTCCTCCTCAACCTTCGAAAATCATTCCTAAAGTTGTTTGATAGCTTTATCTCTTGTTACTGTTGGGCTGAGGATTGCTTATTTTGCAAGTCAGGCACGAAGTTTGAAAACCTTTGTAGCCAAGCATTGATTTTGCTCTTGGGCCATTTCTAGTTGCCCCTTCAAAATAATACATTTGCCCCTTGCATTCAATAGCTCTGACTAGGTTGCGGTGATGTTCTCCAGAAGATCAAAGATGCCCAAAGTTAGTTGCCTAGTTCCTACTAGTCGTTCCAACAACTGTTCATACTAGGCTGTGTTCAATTTTTTGCTGATTGTGCTTGTGGATGTCTACACATCTTGAAGTGCAAATATGTTTAGTACAGACACCACGGGTGTATTTAATGCTTCTGCTACATGGTCAGCAACCACTTCTGCCACTATCTCTTGCCCTTGGTGTTGCATCACCAAGACAGTTGCCTCTTCACCTTCCTCCAACCACACTGAGAAAGTGGCAGCATTCCTAAAGATTTCTAGGAATAGATGATGTGTTGCTAGTAACACCGTCACCTATCAAGCATTGGGAGCTAACCTCGAAGGCAGCTACATTCTTTGGGTAGAGAAAATGGGAGCATCCCTTTCCATTTGGCTAACTATTCAGGTTACTCATTGCTAGTTAGTACATAGATGGATTTGTTCCACTCATTCCTACTTGTTGCTTTTATTCACTCAAGAGCCATTCTCAAATTTGACGTAGACACTTAAGGACTGTACAAGCCTCTAGTGTTGTTTCTTGAGTGGATGGTGGTGGTAGCAGCTCCTCTTATTGAGTTGTCGTTGGCATTTTATCCTTCATGATTTCTACCCATGAGGCTAAGGAAGCATGCCTGAGAGTGTCATTACCCTTTTGCAAAGTTTTTTGATGAGGCACAGAAAGGGCAAGGTTTTCCTTCCATGTTCATTTTCTTTGAAACATTTCTCAATCTCCAAGTATAGTAGTTATGGAAGGTTAATAAGGAACTTTCTACTTAGAGTGGTGCATGCTCGGGCGGAGAAAGTAGTCACCTTACTTGGCCTCACTGTTGGATTGAGGTGATAGGCTACAATGTTCAAATAAATCTACTTCGCTATTGTGAGTGCACCATACTCCTTACGATTGACCCCGTAGCATCATTCGGTCCACTCCCTCTTGGCCTCAGGATCACCTTTTGTAGATAATTTGGCTAGCTATGTTCCTATGTCAGGTAACCCAAGTGCTTGTGCAATAGCTTCTATCGAATAGGACACTTGAATGTCCTTGATCTTGACAATGGACCCTAGCCTTTAGCTACTCTAGAAGAGATAGGTCTCTTCCATGTACCATCCCCCATTAGACACGATGACTAGCCACATGGGAGATGTTTGCAGTTGTGTCTTGACATCCTCTGGAGCTTTCTTCAAAAATGGCCCAAAGTTGATCTCTTGAAGAATCGATCTTTGAATGTCTCGAGATTGAATGATGTTTAGGCAAGCTTGAGTCAAAGTGACCTTAAGCCTTGGCATGGGTCTAGGCACTTATCCTCTTTATGATTATTTGGTTGGCACTTCTTTCTCTGGAATCTGTTGGACAAATTCCACTTTGGGCTCTTCTTGAAGAGGTCTCGTTACATGGGTCACCTCTAGTAATTCTTGGCCTTGTTCTTACTGGCCCCTTCTAGCTTTGGGTTATTTCTCTTGAGGTTGTGAGGATTCTCCTTTCTGTGGACGTTTTTGTTTGGGTGTCATCTGTAATCACAATAAGATCATGGATTAGCAATCATTATGTAACCTTAAAATAATTGGGATACCTTATTTCTTCAAGGATTATTACACTTGGCTAAGTTGTGAGTATGGTTGATTTAATTAATCTAATTATCATTTATTTTATGTGTTATTACAAATAATTCATCCCAGAGGTTGTTAGAGGGATTAACCCTTGAAAAAGTTGATGTTTATATGTGGTTAATGTTAGTAACCCTTGGGGGAGTTAGAAAAATTTACAACAATTTTCATCGGAAACCTTAAGGTTTGTGATCCACATAATAATGATTTTACCTTTGGTAAGTGTAGGATTGAAAAATGAAGTGATTTGGACAAATGGTTAGGAAGTTATGAGCTTTGGAAGGTTTTGGGCTTTGAAAAATTTCAAAAACTTCCCTTGTGTTATGAGTAAATGAGAAAAAATTCCTAAGCACTTGGTGGTATATATATAGGATCTAAGCATTGCATCGACGAGGCCTAGTCAACAAGGCCTTGTCGATGTGGTCAATTGCATCAACGAGGCCTTATCGACGCAATCAATGACCACCGTTGACTTGATCAAACTTTAAAACTACAAGGAATTTTTGGATGAAATTGGGGTCAAATGAAAGCTTGGAAGACTAAGAATAGTATAAAAATATGCGAAGAGGGTGTTGAAGCTCATAAATTTTGAAAAAAAAGAGAAAATTTGATTTAGTGGATGAATGAAATGAAAGATTAAGGAGCACTGAGTGATTTACTCAATGGAAAATGTGAATGATAGGGTTCTAGTGATGTCAAAGGTAAGGAACCTTAACTAACCAAGCCAAGAGCTATGCAAGTAGGTCTTGCCCATAGTAGGCTCATGCCCTTTTTGCCCATACGCAACCTTAACTGGAGAGTTTATGGGTCCCATAATCAATCAATGGTCATGAAAAGTGAAAGACCAACCCAAAAGAATCTACTCAAGTATCCCAACACATTAGACTAAGACATAGAGAATAACATAGAACCTAGTAATGAGGTGAGTTATGGCAGCATGGATGGATGATAGAGAAGGTGGAATGGAGTTCCAAATTGAGGTCATAAGAAGTCCTTTATGGAATTTGTGGTTAAAATGACCTAGGAAGTTCCATCCTCAGTCTAGACCAAAATCATTTGCTTTTAATGACTTTGCATCACCACTCTAAGACTGATCCACCTACTCAAGACACAAGAATGCTTCTACAAGACAACCATCATTCCACAAGAAGAAGAAAAGAGAAGTAGGAAGTGAGAGAGAGGGCCTTAGTTAGAGGGGACCTTCAAGCACAGGTGCATGTTGTTCGAGTCCCCTAACTAGTGCTTGTAGCCCGTTTATTTGTCTAAGGGGTTTGCTTTGAATTCCCATTGTTTTTTTTTTCTGAATGGGAACCACACCATGCAATGATGTTATTTTGACTTCCTTTAGTGAGTGGTTTGGAATGATAAGAAGTCCATGAAAAACACTCAAGCACTCAAGCAAGTAGAAGAGTATAAAGAGTAACGAGTCCCCTTAAAGTCACACCCTTTACAAACCTTTGAATCCTTCCTAATTCCAAAACTACCAAGGTAATCGATTGATTAAAAGTTTCTTTAATGGAAGGGATCTCAAATTCCTAGAACAAGGAAAACCATAGAGTTCATTGGATGGGTGGATGACATGGACTCATTGCCTATTTCATGAAAAATAAACCATGTCAAAGTCATCAGACATTACAATTTAAAAATAGAAACTAGACATCGACCATCACACATTAAGCACAAACCATCATTAGTAAACAATAGCAACAGCACTGTGTCCTATGACAATAAAGCAGTTTTATTAGCAAAAATAAGAAAATATCATACTTGAATTAAAATAAAATGAAACAAAATAAAGTAAAATATATAATAAAGTGTAAAATAATCAAGAGAGGATCAAAGATACTAACAATGGTGTAAAATTAGAAGAATTTGTAAAATAAATAATTTTGTAAAAATCAAAAACATGAAAAATAAAAAGTGGAAAAATTGAGAAGTCAATTTGATGGTTAGCATAGATGACCATCTCCTCCACGATTGAGTTGGAAGGAGGAGATCTGAAAAATAGAACGTGGTTGTCCATTCATTGTAGTGGATGTAGTATGGATGTTTCTTATCATCCATCTACATGAGCACTACTCCCAAAACATAGCTAGATATATCCATCATGATGTGGAAAAGTCTGGACTAGTCTGGTGCTTGTAGGATTGGTGTTTCTATGAGTTTCTCCTTTAATTGTTGGAATGTGTACTCACATTCCTTGGTCTAGATAAAAGGTGCATCCTTCTTTGTAAGCTCTACCAACAACTTTGCAATCTTAAAGAAATTCTCTATGAATTGTCAGTAGTAGCCAATGTGTCTAAGGAATGACCAAACATCTTTAATGATCTCTGGTTGACATGTTATTCCTTGGATGACCCTTATTTTTTTGGGTCTACCTCAATCCCTTTTTGTGAAATTTAGTGCCCTAGCACAATGCCTTCTTGGACCATGAGATGGCTCTTTTGCCAATTGAGCCATAGGTTTGTCTCTACACATCTCTTTAACACTTGCTCAAGTTGGTCCAAGGCTTGTTCAAAGGTAGCTCCATAGGTGGAAAAGTCATCCATGAAGACTTCAACACCACTACCAATTTGCTATTGAAAGATACTAAGGACTAAGTGTTGAAAGGTTATAGGGGCATTGCACAGGCCAAATGGCATCTTACAGTATGCAAAAGTCCCCGAGGGACTCATGAATGTTGTCTTGGCTTAATCTTCTTGCACAATTTGGATTTGGGTATAGCCACTATAACCATCCAAAAAGCTATAATAACAATACCGAGATATGATGTCTAATACTTGATTCACAAATGGCAAAGGAAAGTGATCCTTAAATGTTGCCATATTCAATAGCCTAAAGTCGATATAGACATGCCATTTGCCATCCTTATTTGGTATAATTATGAGTGGACTAACCCACTCACTATCCACAATTGGATAGATGAACCCTGCCTTAAGGAGTTGCTCTAATTTATCTTTGATGATTTGTTTTAATTTGGGGTTCAGCTGCCTCTGCAGTTGCCTTTTAGGCTTCATGGCTAGGTCAGTGTAAATGAGATGCTAGCATATCCTTGGATCAATTCCAGTTAGCTTTGGATATGACCAAGTAAAGACTGTTGACCATTTGTTCACCACTTTTAACAACTTTTCTTTTTACTCAGGAGCAAGTTTGGCATTAATGATGACTGGTTTACCATTCTTTAAAAATGCATACTCCATATTGACTGGTAAAGTTTTTAGTTCTAAGGGCACTTGCTTGAAGTGATCAGGGACTTCCAACTCTCCCCAATAGGTATTATCATCTTCATCAGAGAGTTGGAAATGAACTTGTTCAATTTTATCCATGCCTTCAACATATGCACATGTTAAGCTCTTAATTGGCTCCATGCATATTGTGCTATTATTTGAATCAACTATCAACCACTGGGTGCCCTCTTGCTTTGTGGCTATTGCGTACAGACACCTTTGAATGTTGATTTCTTGTGCACATTGATTGGATGCCTTAATGTATGTGCTCTTGATGGACCAAATCTTTTACATGCAATTTCACTTATTATCACTATACGCAATGCATGGAATACACTTCTCAATCTTTCCTAGCTCATTTTCCTTAGATATTTTGAGAGATAGGTCCCTTATACCCATTCACACATCAATCGTGCTTAACCAAGCCCTTCTCATAATGATGGGGAAGTCATTTTTGCAGTTGTCCACCTTGATTACTAGAAAATCAGTAGGATAGGACCACCCACAAACTATGGCCACAATGTCCTCTACTAATCCCAAAGGAACAGTAATTGATTGATTTGCTAATTCTAAATGAATGTTGCTCTTATTGAGAGGTGGTAGGTTCTAGGCCTTATACATATCATGGGAGATGAGGTTAACTCTAGAACTAGAGTTAAGAAGAGCCTTGCATGGCTCTTGTCTAGCAATCTATAGGTAAATGAATGGACTTCTTGGATCAGATATTTTTGTAGGAAGATTACCAACCTTGATCCAATCATAAACAACATGAGTTAGCATTACAGTGCAAATCCTAGGTGGCACATGGTTTGAAGATCACTTGAAGGTATTTGATGTAGAGGATGAAGGCAATGGAGATGCAGGACAATCAGCCAGAGTAGGTTGTGAGGGCTGGAGAGGATTACTAGGTTAGAAGAAAAGTCTTTTCCTTGATCAATTATCTAAACCACTTGGTTGAAAAACTAGTTGTAAGTGTACAGGCCTTATAGCATTTCATTGTTGTGGCTATGGAGGAATCTCACCCTACATAGACGAAGTTGAAGGTAATTGGGTTGAAGGTGGAGGTGTAGGTGTAGCGGGATGTGAAGGATGATAAGGATATGGATATGGGTTTTTCCCTTAAGTAGATGGTGAATGTGTTCAGTAGTACTTTCGAGAGTAATAGTGATGCTAGAATGATGTATGACTTGCAAAACTTCTGGGGGAGACAAGCTGGTGAACATAGTACCCATATGGATTTGGTTGCCTATAAGGATACTATTGCCTTGGTGGTGGCATTCCCCATGACAATGGTTGGTACCACTATTGGTATTGTTCATAAGGCTGTGGAGGAGTTCCACTTAGATAGTAAGCTTGTTGTTGTTGGTGGAACTGCCTTGGACTACCTTGAGGATAAGGCAATCATCTTGGAGCTTGCCTACATGCTAGGTGAGGATTCAATGCATACACTCCAGACTCTTGTAAGTGTGACACCATAGGGCAACATCCCTTGGGATGTTCATGTTGACAGATGCCACATTTAGTTTCATCGTCAAAGTCAAACTCTACAACTTCCTCTACTGCAACAGCTTTGCCCTTACCTCTTTGGTACACACGTTCAGCTTCTTTTCACCTCCTACAATTACAATCACTATTTTGCTCTTTGAATATTTCAGCAATCTTCAAAGTGGTTTGAAACTTTTCATCCAAAGAGTCCCATAACTTGTCAACCTTGGCCAAAATGTCAGAAATAGATTTTTGAATAGGCAAGGTCTTTCTATTCACCACTTCATCAAGTGGTGATTCCTCCTCATCACAAAATTGGATTTCTCATTTTCTAATGGATGAGTCCCTATTATACTCTTCAACACTTTCCCTCTTTAATAACTTATCTTCTTTTTTTGCTACCTTCCCAATTAGCCTTTGGATCTGATGGGCTCTCAATTCAGACAATATTCCTTGGGCATACACCCCAAGGGTTCTTCTAGTTTCTACTCTAAGCCCATATATGATGTGGCAAAGTTGTTGCCTCTAAAAATAACCATGGCAAGGGCATTAGTGTAAAAGTGAATAATATTAGCCCATGGCGGCATCCAAGGATTCATGTGCTCCTTGTTTCTAGCCTTGGATTTGCCTTCTCAAATTAGACACTTTGAAGTATGTCTGATATTTATCATTGAATAACTCTAACATGGTACTCCATCTGTGGATAGATTCTGGCTCTAAGGATTGGTACCAACTTTTAGCTTCCTTGATGAGTGTCTTATGTTCTGTAAGGCATAAGCATCTTGAAAAGCTTGCAAATGTGTTTGTGAATTAAAGTTGTATCCCCCTTCAAATCTTGGAATATTGTTCATGTCTAGGCACTTGATCTGACTATCCTTCATATGCCTAGTTGGGATTTTCATTACCTTTGCAATATTGAGCATACTTTGATTTGCTAATAGCGGTTCATCATCATCACTGCGTTGATGACATCAATGATGGTTTTAGCAACCCCCTCATTTTTGATGGCCTTCACGGTCATTGTTATCTCGTTGATCACCTTCATCATGGTTGTTCTGATGCGTTGCTTCCATGAGAATCGTTAGATGAAGAGGAACGTTTGGAATTGAATGAAGAGGATAAAGAGGAAGGTGGACCACCACTGCCACTATGGTATCTACCATCACTCTTACATTTATTATGATCACCATCCTTAGATCCCTTGTTCTTGTGATGTTTACTCGAGTCCCTACCTTGGCTATCACTTTTTCTTGAACCTAATTTATGGATAGTGGATTGCAGTTTTAGGTTAGGGGTGGAGAATTCTCATGTTGAAAACCTTCAATAGGAGGATCCTAAATGTCATCTTGATTTAGTAGGAACAAGGGATTGGTGTAATGTTTCCCATTTGTAGCTTCATAGAGTTTCTCCTGACGTTGATCTTGTTTGCATTTTGTCTCATTGGGATGGTAGTTTCGAGTGTCATATCCATCTACAATGTATTCTTCATGAAGATCTGCTATGCTGAACTTCTTAAGGGTTTTGAATAACCTCCTAGGCACTGATCAATTAAGTGGCAAGACAATGTTATCCTCCGTATCACTCCATCGTAGCTATTCATCCTAATGTAGGATGAAGGTGAAGTTTGGCACAAACTCATCTGGATGAGTGTATATCACCTTGCATTCTTGTGGGACCAGTGGTTTGGTATCTTCGTGCTTGCGAGAAGAAGAAGATATTTTGCAAAACAAAATGAAATTATTAGTGTGCTTTTATAATTCTATGTATAGTGGGAATGATATTGACCTTGAGGTTCGTACAATGATATTAATGATATTCACTTAGACATAAATAATGCACGTTCCACAAACAAAGTCCCCAGCAATGGTACCAATGATGAGTAATGAGGTACCCCTATGCCCAACCATACAAATCACAAAGCGTGCATGCATGATCTAGTTGAATTCCATGGACTTATTGTTCTCAATGCACTAGTCCTTTAGGAAGTGAATCTAGCCTTAAGGTCAATCGTTGTCTTCCCAATTACACTTGTGACATTTATTAGTATGTTTGAGTGTAATTGAGACATATGATTTTTATCATTTTATGTTTTATAGTTTGGTGCTCAAAATGTAGATAAAAGGAGTTTGATTAACTAATCTAAATTAATTAATTAACTAGCATTTAACTAATCCTAACATAAGCATTTGCTCCTACTTTTTGTACATGTCCTGAACCCACATATCCACTACTCAGCAACCAAGTGCTACGCTACTAGGCGTAGCAAGTAATAACGTTGTTGGGATTACCAAGTGAATACGTGTTATGCTCAAAGTAGCCGTACTTATGTATTTAATCTATCTAGCTTAATTACTTCATTAAATCAATTGCTAGAAAAAATTTACAAAATAATTGAAAACATTTAAGAAATAACTAAAAACATTGAATGCATAAATAAAATAGGTAATTTATCCAAAGTGCTGCAAGGTTTATAAAAAACCTCATCTTTATTGCTGCACACACTACTGTGGTCAGGTACAATAATGCTTGAATAAATATTTGTACACTCAATGACTCCTGTTGTAGGCACTCGGAAGAAAAAATTCTAACTTTCAAATGGAAAAAATGCAAAAGCTCCACTGCAACTACAATCTACTTATGCCATGAAGGTGGTTACAAGCACTTATTTATAGCCAATGCATGATACTATGTCGACGGGGCCTCATCGACACATGGTAAGATGCATCGAATAGGCCTTGTTGACGAGGCCTCATCAATGCAACCAACTTAACGCGACTCAACATTGTGTTAAGGTCCATCAACCTATGACCCACAACCCCTAGCATTCTAGAGGATTGGCTATAGGGACAAACACACCTATGCCGCATACCAGTCATAGAAATGAACACATGTACACTCCCACTCTTAGGATGAGGCCTTAGACAGGAACTTGATTGATGCATCGTAGTGAAGGTTAATCCACAAATACCTTTAAGGTGCCTCATCACCAACTAGTCCATACCCTAAAGCTAGCACCACTTGCCAATGACCATTACAAGCATCATTGTAAAGACATGTACAAGTCCATGCTAGCTTAAGCCAACACATGCCACAAGCACAACACATCCAAAACCAACATAACATGACGACATATATCCACACCTAACAGTCACATTTGTTCCATGAAAATCATACCACAATTCGACAACAAAAAATTTTGCGCCACAATCATATTTCTTGAATTACATGTAATTCCACAAAAATGATTGCTATAATAACCTCCAAAATGAGATATGCCCAAAGTGAAAACCAATTCCACGATTAGAAAATATTTCCCAAGACAATCCCAACGACACTAATTTCACCTAAATTAGACTCCTAGAAGCAAAGTTATGTGTGCTTAAAGTTTGATTAATAAAATAATATTTAATTATAGCCAGTGATGATTGAAACTCCCAAAAACTCCTATACCAAAATAGGCCCCTAAAATATAATATTCCAACCATACTAGTCTCATCAACATCACATATCATATTCCACAATTCCACATCATACTATATGTCACATATATATTAATAAATAATTCATAACCAAAACCGTACAATTTCGGGAAATATTCAAAATAACATGTCCAAGCAAAATTTTTTAACTATCTACCCCACATGTCAACAACACATGATCATATACACTAATTTGGTATAAAATATAGGAAAAAGGTAAAGACAACCCCCCAATTAAAATTGTTGTGGAAAAAAGTCTGAAATGAGTAGAGAACCCTTAAAAATCTGGTAAGACTCCATTTTGCTCTAAACAAGTTCTGCACCTATGTAGATATGACCATAGTAATTCCAAATCTAGGTTTATAGTAAGCAACAATTGTCCACAGTGTTAGAATTCCAAGAAAAGAGTGGAACAATAGAAGAAAACAAAGGAAAACATAAGAGAAGAATCTGGAAATCAGTTTTTGTTCTCAGAAAGAAAAATTCAAAATTCACAAAATGTAGGA
This sequence comes from Gnetum montanum, assembly GCA_015680685.1. NCBI lineage: Eukaryota > Viridiplantae > Streptophyta > Gnetopsida > Gnetales > Gnetaceae > Gnetum > Gnetum montanum. The sequence continues at coordinate 71,552 of MNCI01004725.1, forward strand.
TGATGCATAATTTTATTTTTTTTATCCCTCTACAACTAATACCTTGCATTTCAAACTTGCATATCAATCACACTAGGACTCCAAAACAAAATCCATTTGAACCTATGAGATCCTTATCAAACCCTCTACATTTTCACATGCCAAAGTCACACCCAAGCATCACACAACATAGTGTTATAATTCAAAAGCATAAATACTAAAATTTCATATAAAGCTTAAATGCATATCGAATAGGTGCTCTTTTAACCTAGTCCAATATCCCTACCAACAACATCACCTATCTAACACATCACATAGGGCTAGTGTACATAATCACATTAGTTAAGCATATAAAGACATCATAATCATAACATATAAAGTGCAATTCCAATAAGCTAAGTCATTCCCTGTAACCCATTGAGACAACACATGTAATGTATAAATCATAATCATATGACCATACCTAATGTGTTTAGAAGGAATGTAACACTCTCTCCTCCTTGAGAATCTTCCTTCCAGAATATCTTAGGATGAGCTATGTGCATCTCAGTCTCCACCTCCTAGGTAGCCTCTGAAGCTCCATGTCTACTCCATATAACCTTGACCATAGGCACAACTTTACTATGTAGCTGTTACAACATACGATCAACAATCTCTACTAGTTTCTCTACATAACTAACATTAGACTGTAGCTATATCCTTGAATGATCAATCACATGGTGTTAATCAGGCACATAACATTGTAGCATAGATACATGAAATACATCATGTACATGTGCTAAATGAGAAGGTAATATTATCTGATAGGCCACTCTTTCAATCCTCTGTAACACTTGAAAAGGACCAATGTATCAAGGAGCTAATTTTCCTTTTTGGCCAAATTGAGTAAGGCCTTTCAAGAGAGAAACATGAAGAGATATATGATCTTCAGCCACAAACTCCAATGGTCTTCGACGTTGATTAGCATATGCCACCTACCTTTCCTAAGTAGCTCATAATCTATCTTGAATCTCATGAATCTACTCTAGAATCTAGCTCACCAAATCTATCCCCACCTATTGAAGATCTTCTATGGTATTCCAACATAAAGATGTTCTACATGACCTACCATATAAAATCTCATATGGGGTTATCCACAAACTCTCCTAATAACTATTATTATATGCAAATTTAACTAATGGTAGCATCTGATCCCAGCCTTCTCTATATTGTGAAGCACAGGCTCTCAATATATCCTCGAGAATTTGATTCACTTACTTAGTCTTACCATCAGTTTGTAGATGACATGCCAGACTCATGTTCAGCTTTGTACTCATCTCCTTCTAAAATGCTTGCAAAAAATGTAACATGAATCTAGCATCTCTATCATTAATAATCCCTCATGACACACCATGCAACTACACTATCTTTACAAGAAAGAGATGTAAAGTTTCTATTGTGCCATTGATGCTCATGTGGCAAGGAAATGGGTAGACTTTGTTAAAAAGTCAACTACTACTAATATAGCATCATGGGCACTATATGTTTGTGGAAGACCAATTATGAAGTCCATACCAATGGCATCCCATTTCCACTAAGGAATATCATGGGAATGTGAATATCCCCTAGGCCTTTGATGATTTATCTTTACTTGTTGGCAAATTAAACATCGAGACACATATTCTCCTACATTCCTCTTCATACCAGGCCACCAATACATCTATTGTAAACTTTGGTACATCTTTTGATTACCTGGATGATTTGGTATCTACTCATGTGGGCCTCATCCATTTTCTGTAATCATAGAGCTTCTAGAACACATACTCAACCATTCCTCCATAACACTCCATGACTATTCATAGAGAGTAGCCCATTAGAGGTGATTTGTTGTCTCAATTCTTGACACCATGGATTATGTTGTTGCTGCTCTCAGATATGCTCTTGCAGATTTGATTGGATTATCAAGCTATTAAGCTTACTCGCCACCCTACTCAATGGATTGGCTACTTTATTAGTCTTGCTAGGCTTGTATTTAATAGTGAAGTCAAAGTTAGCAAGTAGCTCCATCCATCTACGTTGTTGCAAGTTTAACTGTAGCTAACTCATAAGATATTGGAGGCTCTTATGGTTAGTCCAAATAGTAACCTACTCCCCATATAGATAATATTGTCAAATATTCAATGTGAATATCATAGCACCCAACTCTAGATCATGCATGGGATATCTAGTTTCATGTGACCTTAATTGATAGGATGCATACGCCACAACCTGTGCATCCTACATCTACACACAACCAAATCCATCCCTTGAAGCATTAGTGCTAACATCATATGTTTGTCTTGGTGTAGGAGATATTAGCACTAGAGTAGTCATTAATCTATGGCTCAACTCTTCAAATGTAGCTTGACAAGCTAGGCTACAAGTAAAGTTAGTCTCCTTCCTCAATAATCAAGTCAAAGGAGATGCTATGCAAGAAAAATGTTCCACAAACCTATGGTAATATTCTGCTAATCCCAAGAAGCTTCACACCTCCATCACTGATTGTGGCATAGGCCAATCACAAACGACTGTAATCTTTGCATGATCCACATAGATACAAGCTCCTGACACCACATGTCCCAAGAACTGAATCTTTGACTACCCAAATAAATACTTGGATGGTTAAGAATATAGTTGGTACTCCCTCAAGGTTAGTAATATCATCTGCAAGTGCTCTGCATGCAAATGATCATTAGGAGAGTATACTAAGATATCATCTATGAATATAATCACAAACTGGTCTAGGAATGGCCGCATCACACTATTCATGAGGTGCATGAAAATTGTTGGTGCATTTGTCAACCCAAATGGAAGCACCAGAAACTCATAATGGCCATATTGTGTTCTTAATGTTATCTTTGACACATGTTGTTCACAAACCCACACTTGATGATACCTAGACTTGAGGTCAACCTTTGAGAATACATGAGCTTCCTAAAGTTAATCAAATAGGTCATTAATGGGTGGTAGAGGATATTTATTTTTCACCATCATGTAGTTTAATTGCCTATAATATATGCATAGTTGCAAACTCCCATCATTCTTTTTAACAAATAGCATTGGGGCACCCCATGGTAATACATTAGGTTGAATGAGGCCTTTGTTCAGCAATTCTTATAGTTGAATCTTTAGCTTTAGTAACTATATGGGAGACATCTTATGTTGAGCCTTTGAAATAGCCTCGGTACTAGGTTTAAGTTTGATCTCTAATTCAATCTCTCACCTCAATGGAAAACCTAATAATTCTAACTAGAACACATTAGAAAATTATTGAACCATAGGAATTTGATCTATCTTCACCATATCTATTTCCTATAGTGTAGCGACAAAGAATTCATACCCTTTTTGAAGCATCCTATAGTACATTCAAGAGGAGATCAAATCTAGGCACATAGTTTTCAAATGGGTTTGTGCCTCAATCAAAGCACCAACGACTGATTATAGTCTTAGGAGCTTTTATTGATAACCTAAATGAGCATTGACTTATGACAACCAATCCATCCTCAAAATTACATCATATACCCCAAGATCCATAACATATAAATCACTAATCCACTTCATATCTTTGAATTCTATTGACACATATATACACACCTAATCAACTCAAGTCTCATGATCCCTAGCAGAAGATACTATTAACCTAGGAGAAAGAAAATACCATACAAGAGCTACATGATGTACAACTATAGGATCTATGAAAGAATGGCTAGTACTTGAATCAAATAAAATCAACACATCAAAACCCAAAATTGTACCTCATGTCTCCATCACTATGTTTGGTTGCACATCCAATGGCTCATTTTTGAATGCATACCACCTATCCTTGAGTCCTCTAGTCCCCTCCTGTTGGCTAAGTGACCAGTGTTCCATGTCCATCCTAAACTAGAGGTCACTGTCCCAAACCCCTACCTCCTCCACCACTACTTGCCTATATTGGGAACTTGCTAGCATAGTGTCTTGGCTAACCAAATGAAAAATAATTCTAGCAATCCCTCTGTAAATGGCTAGGTTTATCACATCTATAACTAACAATAGATCCATGACCAGCTTGAATCATAAGACCACTAGTGATGAGATGCAGATTGCACAAGCCACGATATCGCATCCCCTGAGATATCGCGTCTCTCCATGCGATATCGCGTACGCGATATTGTTGTCCGTCGCCATATCTATAAATAAGAGGTGGCACTCCCTTCATTTCCCAATCCTGGCTAGAAGTAGCGAAGCTCTGGCAGTTTGAACACTCCAGAGTTAGATTAATTTCCCATGTGCCCGCAGTAGGAGTCCTAGAGTGAACGGCTCTTTATTCGAGCAACTTTGTAACTTGAACACAAGTTGTGTATGGCAATAAAGACAAACTTGATTGGATAAACCTTGCAGTACATGGTTTTATTTTGTTGTTATTTATTGCTTTCCTAGTGCGCA
>MNCI01004725.1:76747-91210 GCA_015680685.1 Gnetum montanum
AAAAAAATCATGTACCTCAGACTTGCTTAACAATACACCGTGACACCTACAAGCAAGCCTGGGAAGACAACGAACGATTAACCCCAAGCGTTCCTTGTGGCGTTAAGGCATTTAGTCTGCGGAGTTTGACCGGATCGCGCGTACACGCTCGTATTCGTATGGTTGAGTGTAGGGGTACCTTGCCACTCATCATTGGCACCATTGCCGGGGACTACATGTTTTTACACCAATTGAACATAATGGATATCACTCACCTCGTTGTGAGCTTTAACGAACCTTCGGGTTAATCAGTTAATTAAGAACATAAATAACGGTTAAACAACACACCATTAGGATGGCTTCTTCTCATGAAATCAACTCACCTAAGGACAACACAGGAGATGGTCAGCATCACATGCATAACCTAGATTAGTCATGTCCTAAATAATCTAAAGTAACATATACTCATCCTGATGAGTATGTCCCAGATTTTACTTTTATTCTCCATCAAGATGAACAACTGCGATGGAGAGATCTGCAAGGTAACATTGTGTTACCTCCAGATTGAGCAACCCCTAACATGCTTTTCCATGCCTTAGCACAGATTGGCATGCAAGAACTATTTGCAGAATATGTTCTAGATGACCATGACACAAGGGACTATCTTCCCACAAATGCACAACGTATTCGGGACGCAAGGCAGGAGAGCCAACATTCATTGTTGAAGGGCAAGGTCCCCCATGTCATTAGTGAAATAGGAGATGAGGAACCCCTCACAATGGGTTTCTTAGAAAATGATGTTCCTCCTCCTCACTCTAGTGAAGAGGTTAGGCATCAGGGCCTTAGATCAACGATACATATTCCAGGCTCTGATCCCCGTGAGCACCAGCTGTTCACGGCAGGAACAATCACTCGCACTAATGACGGACTCGTTGATCGTCACAACGATCGGGGCCGAAGCAGCCGAAGAGAAGGCAAGAAACATCACCATGGTGATGGATCCCCTTCTTCTTCCCCTTCATCACATCATTCACCCTCTCCTTCCACATCTGGGCGCAGCCACCATGAGCATAACGCGGAAAGTAAAGGTAGAAGAGATGAAATGCCTCGACAAGAAGGTCGAGAGGAGTTAGGACAAGGACAAGGACGTAGGGAGAATAGGGAACCACAACGTAGACATCACAGACGTCATGAAAGAGATGATCATGACGAACCCCTATTCGCAACCCGAAGTATGCTTGACATTAGAGAGGCAGTTAGGATTCCCACAAGGCATTTGAAAGACAGTAGGATCAAGCGTTTGGATATAAATAATATCCCACGTTTTGAAGGGGGATACAACGCTGATCCTCAACATCATTTACAGGCATTCCACGACGCCTGTGCCTTGCAGAACATAGACAATGAGTGGCAGAAACTCAAGTTGTTCCCAAGGACACTCACTAAAGAAGCGGAAAGCTGGTACCGGTCCTTAGAACCGGAAACCATCAGGAGGTGGAGTACGATGCTCGAATTGTTCAACAACAAATATCAAACGTACTCCAGAGTGTCCAACTTGCGTAAGCAGATCCAAGGCTGGAAACAAGGAGCTTATGAATCCTTGGATGCTGCCATGGCCCGTTACTACACATTGCTACATCGTTGCCCGGGCCATGGGTACGCTAAGCGGGATCAACTTCGCCACCTCGTGGATGGGCTACGAAATGAAACGAGAAGAACTCTTGGGACTTACGCCCAAGGGAGACTCTCCCAACTAAGAGCCCATGAAGTTGAAGTATTGTTGGAACAAGTAGCACAAGAAGAGGGTGAGCTACGGAAAAGAGAAAGTGCGGAGGAATACAACCGCGATCCCTCCCTTCGCAAGAAGGGAGTGAAATTCTGTGATGAGGAGGATGAGTCACCACTCGAAGAGTTGGTGAACAGGAAAACCGTGCCGATCCAAAAGTTAACAACGGAGGTATCGGCTAAGGTAGACCAAATGTGGGATTCCTTAGACTCACGAATAGAAACAGTTTTGAAAATCGTAGAAGAGTCTAAGGATGAGCAAAGTAGTGATAAAAGCAAAAACATGCGGAGAAACTTTAACCCTGCACATAACAAGGGTAAGGGAAAAATCTCTAACTCCGATGAGGCTGAAAATTCTGATTCAGACAATGATGGTGGATGTGAGGTCTGCTACTATGACCATCCTAAGGGATGTTGTCCAATTATCTCACATCTGCAGGAGTCTGGGGTGTATGCATTAAATCCAAGACTTAATCAACGGCAAACACCCAGAAGGTTACCTTATCCACAAGGTAACCCAAGGCAGTTCCACCAACCCTTGACGTATTATCCAAGTGGAACGCCTCCGCAGCCCATCGAACAACATCAGCAGTGGCAATACCCACAGTCATGGGGGATGCCACAGCCGACACATCGATACCCTTACCGGCAGCCTGATCCTTATGGTTATTATGTGCAGCAGCCAGTTTCTCCAGGTGACGCTATGAGTCACACTCCACACCGTCACTACTACGCTCGGGAGTACTTCAGAAGGACTCCTTCTCCTCCGGGAGACATCCCACATTCCGTCCATCCTCTAACTCCACCCGCACCTCTTCCTCAAGTAGTTCCCATAACACCTCCTGCTCCAACAATGCAAGGGGAATTGCCTACCCAACCGCAGCAACGTCACGCCGCGAGAGCTGTAAATATTCAGAGTGTAAATATCCAACTGGGTACTAGTTCTGGCGATAACTGTACAAAAAAGAGACCCTTTTTCAGAACTAAGAGCCCAGACAAACTCTCGCAACAACAAGCGGACGGGTACATGTATAGGCCTCTAACTACTAACGCTTCGGAGCACCCTTCAGTCCAAGGGAGTGTAACGCATACGGTTATGTTAACACATACCGTAACTGACTGGATCAAGGTAGGCCACCTTCCCAGGAAACTAACTGACCCTGGGAGTCCCTTTATTTATTTGCAGATCGCTGGAAATGCACCACATCGAGCTCTTCTTGACTCAGGTTCCGGAGTCAACTTAATTTCGCGAAAGATGTATCACGCCTGGAACCTGCCACAACTTAAGAAGAGCAATATCCAACTAGAGTTGGCGGACCAGTCCATCACCATTCCCTTGGGATTGGTGGAGGATGTTATTACCACTGTGTGTGGTTGGTCCTACCCAGCGGATTTCCTAGTGATCGATGTTAACAACAACGAAGGGGACTTCCCAATTATAATGGGAAGGGCATGGCTAAGCACAGTAGACGCATGCCTTAGGATCCGCGATCTTTCCTTGGAAATCTCTAAGATAAACATATGTGGAAAGATCGAGAAGAGGATAGTTCCATGCATCACATACAGTGATTCATCGGGTGATGACATGGAGGAAATGTCTCCATGTAACAGGTGTGCCCAAGAAACTCTGCAACAAAGATGCCTGTATGTAGCAACCACACAAGAAGTAGTAGACACCCCGTGGTTGACAGCTTCTCATAGGGGCAAACAAATATGCATGGAACGAACTGAGGAAACTCATGCCAACAACCGTGGCATAGACACATTGGAACGTGAGCGTCGCCAACTTCCACCCCTCAACTTAAGATCATCAATTGGGAGAAGTTGGGCACTTCTTAGAAATTCAAATAGGCGCTCACTATTTCGGATCTCTCCCTTACAACTCAGTCATGGGGGAGATGGCCACCTATGCTAACCATATGGGGCCCTCAGTTCTTTTTCAGTTTTTGTTTTACACATTTTTGTTTTACAACGTTTTTGTTTTACACGTTTTTGTTTTACAAATTTCTTTAACTTTTCTAATTTTTGTTTTACAACTTTCTTTAACTTTTCTTGTTTTTGTTTTACACCATCGTTATACTTTTCTATTTGTGTGTGTGTGTGTGTGTGTGTCATCCACCATGTAAGTTCGTCACCCAATAAGTGTTCAGACCGATGGGATGAATTGTTTTTTCCTTAATTGCTAATGTTTGGTTTTTACCTTTAAGTTCCAATGTTGATACTAAGGTATGTCTCTGTTGATATGGCAGGTAATGAGATGACTTCATCCATCCATCCATCAAGTCTATGGTTTCCCTTGGCTTGGAAATGTACGGTTCCCTTCCAATAAGAACTTTAGCAAACTGGTGATTGGGCATTTCTCAAACTAAGGAAGGACTCAAGGATTGTAAAGGGTGTGACTTCAAGGGAACTTGATGCTTTTGTGTTGGTCATTCACTTGGGTGCTTGGTTGTTTTCTTTTTGAGTTTTCTTACCGTTTCGATGTTACCCATTCTTCGGAAGCTGAGACAATAAAAATAAAGAAGTCTTTGCATGGTGTGGTCCCCATGCATAAAAACACACACAAAAAAAAAACCAAGGTGAGGATTCAAAGCACACCCCTTAGACGAAATAAAATTTGGGCTGCAAGCACTGGTTATGGAACCAAAGTGTTCCCTCTAACTAAGGCCCTTCTCACTTCCCATTCTCTCCTTTGTTTCATCGGAATGGTTGTGGCTCTCTGAAGACGCATCCTTGTTATCCATGTGGATGGTTTAACCAAATGCATTGATGCGAAGTCACTGGAAGTGGTTGGTTTGAGCCAAAGTTGGAATGAGATTCGCCAAGTCACATTAATCATAAAACACACAAGGGGTTGTACACCACCTTGTCTTGGGATTCCATTCCACTTCTCTTCTTTCCATCCTTCTCCCCATTGTTCACCTCATTGCCGGTTGTATCATTAGTGCATATATTTTGGTTGATGTATTGTTTTCTTTTTGGTAAATTCTTACGGTTAAGACTTTAACTCTTGTTCCAAAGGACATTCCCAGAGCCTACGGACTCTTTGAATGTGGGATTGTCAGGGCATTAAGGGCATGAGCCTGCTTTGGGGAGGACCCACTAACATTCCTATTTGGAACATTAGTTAACTTCTTTTCCTTAACATTTTGCAATTAATTTTATTTTTGTTCATTTCCATCTTGACATCCATTTCACTAATGTCATTGTTGTCCCTTTTTCCCTATCTTTCTTACTCCTTTTCTTTCTCCATTCTAACACTACCGGAGGTTCGTGATTAGTCATGGGGGTACGGGGCTTGCTTTTTCGATTTTTCTCCTATACCCTAGATTTTTTCATTTTTCTTTCTTAACCCCTACACCTTCGGTAGTCATCATCTACATTTTCCCCGATCCATATCAGCCATACCACAACCTACCAATGAACCTAAACCTAAGCAAGGTATTATTTACTTAATGATTCAATTACCCTTGCTAATAGATGATTGTGTTGTGTGTGCAGATGGTAATCATACAACAACAGAATGGATCTAGAGTAACCACTTGGAATGGAGCAGCGATGAAGCAGCTATGCAAGGAGTAGAATGGATAATGCACTTATGGATGGACAACGGAAGGCGCAATCTAGGCGTTGGCAGTAGCAAGACTCTACTCTCTTCTTCTATTCTATTCTCTCTCCTCTTTTCTCTCAGCTGCCAAATGTGGTCTGATGTCATTGTAATAAGGTGTTCACCCTTGTTGTCATGAACACCAGTTGTGTCAAGTCTTGTAATAAGGATCCGTTTACATGTCATTCCATTAGTTCCATTTCCCCTCAATAATCCCATACCTACCTGATATCATTGTAAGGAACTCGAGGACGAGTTTTCATTTAGTCATGGCGGTATGATGAGATGCAGATTGCATAAGCCATGATATCGCGTACGTGATATCGTGGCCGCCGCGATATCGCATCCCCTGCGATATCGCGTCGCCATATCTATAAATAAGAGGCGACACTCCCTTCATTTCCCAATCTTGGCTAGAAGTAGTGAAGCTTTGGCAGTTTGAACACTCTAGAGTTAGATTAATTTCCCATGTGCCCGCAGTAGGAGTCCTAGAGTGAACGACTCTTTATTCGAGCAACTTTGTAACCTGAATACAAGTTGTGTACAACAATAAAGAAAAACTTGATTGGATAAACCTTGCAGTACATGGTTTTATTTTGTTGTTATTTATTGCTTTCCTAGTGCACACGAGTACGACTTGATTACGAACATCTACGGATGTGTACTTCCCACTTCCCTTACCGTGGGAATAGGAGCATCACTAGCTACAACATGCTACTAAAGGATTTGTAATAGTAGTTGGATAATATATGGCTACCTATTTATAGGACTATTGCTAGATGTTTAAGGAGGCTACTCTGACTTATCATTAGGTTCTTTTGACTTGTGGACCCCACCAACATCATAACCACATATACTATACATATCTATAACTTGAAATCACAAATGGATGAGTACCCCAACCATCATACAACATCGTAGTAAACTAGCTTCGATACCATAATGTAACACCCTTTCCTCATCACCAACTATTCCACACACTAATGCTAGCACCACCCACCAATGACCATTATAAGCATCATTGTGAACACATGTACAAGTCCAAACTAGCTTAAGCCAACACATTTCATAAGTACAACACATCCAAAACCAACATAACATGACCACATATATCCACACCTAATAGTGACATTTGTTCCATAAAAATCATACCACAATTCGACAAAACAAAATTTTACACCACAACCATATTTCTTGAACTACATGTAATTCCACAAAAATAATTGCCATAATAACCTCCAAAATGAGATATGCCTAAAGAGAAAACCAATTTCNTATAATAACCTCCAAAATGAGATATGCCTAAAGAGAAAACCAATTTCATGATTAGAAAGTACTTCCCAAGATGATCCCAATGATACTAATTTCACCTAAATCGGACTTGTAGAAGTAAAGTTATGCACGTTTAAAGTTTGATTAATAAAATAATAATCAATAATATTTAATTACAGGTAGTGATGATTGAAACTCCAAGAAACTACCAAGCCACAATAGGCCCCTAAAATATAATATTCCAACCATACCAGTCTCATCAACATGACATATCATATTCCACAAGTCCACATCATACCATACGTTGCATATATACTAATAAACAATTCATAACCAAAACTGTACAATTTTGGGAAATACATAAAATAGCATGTCCAAGCTTAATCTTTTAACTATCTGCCCCACATGCATACATTTCATGATCATATACACTAATCCAGCATAAAAATATAAGGAAAAGATAAAGACAACCCTCCCAATTAAAATTGTTATAGTAGAAAGTATGACACAAGTAAAAAATCCTTAAAAATATGCTAGGACTCCATTTTGCTCTAAACAAGTTTTGCATCCATGTAGACAAGATTGTAGTAATTCCAAATCTAGTTTAGAGCAAGCGATAGTTGTCCAAAATGCCAAAATTTCAAGAAAAGAGTAAAACAATGGAAGAAAACAAAGGAAAAACATAAGAGAAGAATTTGGAAATCAGTTTCTATTCTCAAATCCGAAATTCACAATAAATAGGAAAATGCATAAGTTTATTTTTTTAATCCCTTCATAACTAATACCTTGCATTTCAAATGTGCATAATAATCATATTAGGACTCCAAATCAAAATCCGTTTGAACCTATGAGATTCTTATCAAACACTCTACATTTTCACATGCCAAAATTGCACCCAAGCATCATACAACATAGCACTATAGTTCAAATGCATAAATACTGAAATTTCATATAAAGCTTAAATGCATACCAAATAGGAGTTCTTGTACGGTACTCCAACTTCCCTACCAACAACATCACCTGTCTAACACATTACACAGGGCTAGTGTACATAATCACATTAGTTAAGCATGTAAAGACATTATAATCATAATATATAAAGTGCAATTCCAGTAAGCTAAGTCGTCCCCAGTAACCCACCATGACAACATACGTAATGTATAAATCATAATCATATGGCCATACCTAATGTTTCTAGAAGGGATGTAACAACTCCTCCCTTTAGAAGCACACCAAGTGGCAATACTCCTTGGAATAATGGTAGTCTTATGGTTATGAATGCTATGGATCAAAGAATGTGATGTCACTAGAAAGTGATTTGGACTTGGTTTGAATCTTGGGTAGAAAGGCTAATGATTACTTTAACCAAAGATTACACACAAGAACTCTTTATGCCTATGGTAAGATACCTCACGTCCCGGTTTCAACAATCCCTTCTACAACCCATTTTACCTTACTATATATTTAATCATAACTTTGTGGTTTCATATAATATACTATTATTTTCCCAATCTAGTGATACCAAAATGTGTGTTTTGCTAGACAAGTATGTATTACATTCAATTCCTTATATGCCTATAAACACTTTAGGTATGGTTATACAAGGGCACTAAGGGCTAAAGCCTACTTTGGGAAGGACCCACTTGTATAACTATTGTATCTCATACTTGATAAGAAATTCCACATCATCTTGTACCTTTTGAAATAATCAAAACATAATAAACACTTTCCATATCATATTCAAACCTATCCATCAATTTTGAACCTTCAATCCATCTCAAATTGACTCAATAAGCTTTCATTGCCCGAGTTTCCTTTTTTAGGAACTTTGAATGCCAGATTTTTGAAAAATGAGCATCATTAATGATCCAAGATCCTTTGGACAAGCTTCACATCTTCCAAACATTCCAATTGACCCACTTTTTCCTAGAAAAATCTACAGAAATTTGAAATGTTTTATGGTGATGTTGTAGCTACGACATCATAGCCCCTATGGTGATGCATCTATGGTGCATCATTTATGATGTTGTGCACATAAAAATAGTATATATACACATAGAAGTTAGTGAAATTTTCATTTCATTATTTTTTAGTAAGAGTTCCCAAGCCCATAACTTTGTCCAAATAGCTTTGTTTCTTGAAATTCTTGAACCTTGTTAATCTCGGAGTGCTTAACTTAGTCGTTTGGGGGGTGGGGGGTTGGGTTGGTGGGAGGGGGAGTGGTGTACATTGCATGATATTTGAAGAATTTGAGCCAAAAATTTTCTAACACCTAAAAGATATTATAAAGGGTAAGCATAAGAAATTAAAGATGATCATCATTAATCAGTCAAACCTAAGCCAAAGAACTTAGTTAATTCTCCAAATCAACCATACCAATCATTTTAGGGCACAATAAATAAGGAAATGATAACAATGGGAGGTCTTAACAATAAAGGATATAACACTAAGGGGATTTTATTTTGAAAATTTTCTAACTTTGCAATTATAATAAGATAAGAACTTGATCTAACCAAGAGTACAAGGAAGATAAAGAATTGTTAAGAATTGATTTAAACACTTTAATAATTTTCAAACTCCTAATGATTGCAAATGATCACAAAGAGACTAGTAGCTAAGGACCCTCTCAACATGGGAGCGAAAGACCAAGAGACTACAGGAGAGGCCAAGCAGGAGAATAGACTCCATAGGCCAAACATGTGAAGTAGAAAGCACAATAATTTAGCATTCATCAATAAACTCTTGCTACCAAACATTATGCACAAGGAAAGGCAGAAGTTCCACCAGCACTTGAACAAGGTTAGCACCTCACACTATCTCCAAAATGCCTCCAGGCCATATAGGAATAATCCATCATGTCCACAGTCATTATGGAATTGAACTTTGGTCCTTTTATTGAGTTTTCTCTAGAAGCTATGAAGACGCAACTCCAAGCATCTCTCCTATGGCCTACCTTATCCAATAGTGGTGAATGGTATTTAGGGGAAACTTATCAATTCTAGCAAAACAAATAGGTAGATGCTATACTAAAAATTAAAGGAGTCTTTGTGTTGTATTTAGTAGAGGAAATTGCCAAGGCCCTCAACATCCCAAATGAAGAAGCCAATGTTGCACAAATCTTAATGAGATTAGAAACCAATGCCAAAAAGCTATGATTACAAAGGGCATACAGAAAAGAGAATAAGGATCATAGTGAGCTCACAACCAAGGAGAAGATATATTTCAAGATTGGAACCTACCATTTTTTTTTGGCCAAAAGGCTTAATAGAATATCAACATATGAGGCTAGATGAAGTGCCCTTTTGACGGGGAAATTCAATGCCAACATTGCCAATTTTTTCTTCCTTGAAATCCAAATGTGGTTTAAAAAGAAGGTAGGGAAATTGATGCTTCCATTCCCTTGCATCATCAAGAAGCTATGTTAACATGATGGAATCCTAGGATACACCAATGATGTCCCTAGAAAGGTCCAAAATGCTTCTTATGTAGAAATGTTTAAGTTGGTGCCATTTAAGAAAGATCAGCTAGAGAAGCTAGTAAGCACCAAGGGAGCTACAAGTTTCACCCTTGCTAGTAACATTTCAACTACCAGTTAGCAACAATAAGCAAGACCTAGTAGCTAACAACGTCATAGATATGATATTGTGATGCATGTTACATCATTATTGATACGATGTCTCAGGATGTATGTAGCCCTATAAATACCAACACGTGGGTGCTCTTACAGTTTATTTTCTTAGTTACTGATAGAGTGAATGCCCGTAGTGTGATGTTTAGTAGTTGAATGGAATCTTTATTTGAGTGAATTTTACTTGGACGTAGTTCATGATGGAAATAAAGAACAAGATTTATTTTCATCATTATAGCATCCACTTAATTTTATTTGTTTACTTAGCATAATTTTCTTGTTTATTTTGGCTTAATCATTTACATTTTCTAAGCCCTTTGTTTTACCTATTCATTAGTAAAGCATAATGAGTACAACTAGTTTCAAGCTTAAAGTGTAATCATTTGGTAACTTAGTAGTTGTTTCACTTAATACGCTTAGTGGTGAATTTACTTGGTAATCCTAGTAATGGTTACATGGGTCCAAGACATGCCTGGGAAGCTAGGAACGAATGCTCATTATTATAGGATAGAATAAATTTACATTTTTGTCATTATTTAGATTTAGAATTTAACTTCATTTTCATTATGTTTGCACTTAGGAGTAAAATGACCCCTATAACATTACATAGCATATGCCTCACTATGAGTTAAACCATATACTTAGAATTCCCTAACTCAAGGTGAGAAGATAATGATCACGAACTTAATAGCAAGCACTAGCATAATTACATTGTCCATTCATGAATTATGATTTGGTCATGCACTAACACTCATGACTTGTATGGTAGAGTGTTGGGATTGCTCCATCGCTCATCAACAAGGAATTTTGCACAGTTAGTATACAAGACATTGAGAAATATTAATAATAAGAAAAAAATTCATAGTACATCACATGCTTAATCATTAAAAGTTTTAAAAAACATGAAAAGGAATAACTTTCCAATTTTAAAGGTGTCTACTTAGGTGTATAGCCTTATAATAGATGCTTTAAAAATAAAGAGAGAAAAGTTAATTGTTAGGTAAAAGGATAGTCCTAGTCTAAACAACATTTATATCATTTTCAATATTCATGCTCAAATTTATTGTGTCAACACTTTAAAATATTTATCTTTTGATGAGTAGTTAGGTATTCCAACACTTAACCATACAAGTCACGAGTGTTCAAATACGACCTAATCATAATCCATAGATGGATAATGTAAGTGTACTAGTAGTTGATGTTTTGTTCATGATCGTTGTCTTCTCATGTAGAGTTAGCAGGCTTCAACTCATATGGTTTAACTCTTTGTAAGGTATATGAAACATTGATGTTGTTTGAGTCAAATTACACTAAGTGTTGTCATCGTAAAATGATTGTAAAAAAATCTAAGTCTAAACAAGACAGAAATGTAAATCTATTCTAAATTATGATGACAAGTATCCATTATTGGTTCATCGTACATGTTCTAGGCTCATGTAACTATCATTGAGATTACCAAGTGATTTCACTAATGAGTGAATCAAGTGAAGTTACTATTGGATTACCACATGGTTACACTTTCTACTCAAAACCAATCGTACTTATACCACCTTACTAAAGGATATTAGAATAAAAAATGACTTAGAAAATGTAAATTACTTAACAAAGTAAACATGATGAATGGTAAAAGTAATTTAAGTGAGATGCTATAATAATAGAAACAATCTTGATCTTTATTTTCATTCATGAATTACATCTAGGAAAAATCCACTCAAATAAAGATTCCATTCAACTATTAATCACCACACCATGGGCATTCGCTCTAACTCTATTCTAAGTTATGAAAACAAACTACAAGAATTTGACTAAGTGTTGGTGAAAAGTATCATTTTAACATGATGGTGGTTTGGTATTTATAGGCATGACCATGATCCACTACATCACATCTATGATGATGTATGTAGAGCTACAATATTGTAACTACGATATCATAGCCTATACATAATATGGTTTTATCATCTTCCAAATATATAATAATTTTTAAAACACACATTTGAGAAATAATCAATCCATATGACTTCAATACACAAAGTCAATTCCCAAATTTCTAATGATATTAATGAAAGTAATGATAAGATTCACACTAAAGAAAACTAAAATGAATCAATGTAAACAAGGATTTCCTATGCTCATGTAGATCCATATGATCCTAACTTCACTTTTGTCTTTCATTAGGATGAATAGTTCAAATGGAGAGACTTACACAATAACATTGTATTGCCACCAAAGCATTCAACTCCATCTATGCTTCAAGTAGCACTTCTTAGATTAGGTCTTGATCAGACACATGGAGGTTATCAAGTCATGAAGAATATGATTAGATACTAACAACCAATAGAAGCCTAGATTATGAGATATGTTGTCATGGAAGCAAGATATGAATAGGAAAAAGACAAATGAGCATCTTAGGCAATCATAATCTCCAAAAAGGAAGATGCATAGTATAATAAGTCTCACTATCATTAATCTCATTCTCATCCATCTATATTATATTATGAAGATTCTATGTAATAGAAGCTATGCTCCATCTTAGCAAAAACTTATAAAAGAGATGAGGTAGACCTTAAAGCATGGAGGGCCTCAAGGCCAAGGACCTTTAGCAAATCCAAAAGAGAAGAATCAATAGGCCATAGTAGGAGAACCAACTAGCACCACTCTTCAAGTTCTTCATCTTTTTAATCATACTTATTAATAGATTTTGACAAGCGAGAACATAAGCATGAAGAGAGGGCTTCATGAAGGGATCAAGAGCAAGCACTTAATAGGGAGAGAAGGAGAGATCATAATAGACATCCAGAAAGAAAAAGATATCATAATGCAGATATAAGTGAAAGAGAACAAGAAATGAAAAAGGAGTAGAGAAATAAGAGAAGAGATGAAGAAGAGCATCAAAGAGGCCATCATCATTACTACTAATATGATAAACTTGATTATTATGATGAATCCCTATTGACTATAAGAAGTATGTTTAATATTGACAAGGCCATGAATATTCCAACAATGCATTAAAGGAATAGTTACATTAAGCGATTAGACATGAATAATATTCCCAAAGTTGAAAGAGGATATAATGTTAATCCTCAATACCACCTACAAGCCTTTCGCCATGCCTATGTACTGTAGAATATTGAGAATGAGTGGCATAAACTTAAGCTATTCTTGAGAACACTTATCAAGGAAGCAAAGAGCTAGCATAGATTGCTGGAATCAAAGTTTATCCAAAGATGGAAATAGATGATATAATTATTCAATGATAAGTACTGGACATATTAAAGAGTATCCAACTTGAGAAAGCAAATCCAAGGATAGAAGGAGGGGACTCATGAATCCCTTGATGTGAAAATGGGTAGATACTATTGACTCTTACATCGATGCCCATGCCATAAATTTTCCCAAAGGGAATAGTTAAGACACATAATTGATGAGTTAAGAAACAAGAATAGCCTCAAAGTTGATTCCCAAGAGAGATTATTATAAATGAGAGACCATCATATATAAAGATTACTAGATTAAGTTGCTAAGAAAGAAAAAGAGTTAAGGAAAAGAGAGTCTACAATGGAATATAATAAAGATCCTTCTATTCATAAGAGAGATCTTTGAGTATGTAAGACCTAGGAAGAAGAATCTATGGAAGACCCTACTAATACAAAAATCCATTAATAACATAGCAACAAAGGTCAAAAAGATGTGGAACTTTGTAAATGAAAAATTTGCAACTATATTAAAGATTATGGAGGAAAAGATAGAGCAAGCATTAATAAAAGATAAAGATAGAATAAAAAAGAAGAAAACTAGATAAGATAGATACAAGTATAAAGGAAAATTTATTGTTGTTAAAAAGGTTACTAATTCTAGCTCACGAGATAANCAGTGGTGACATCCCCCATGACTATGGATTTTAGCATTACTGATAATATTGCTATTAGGGTTGAGGATAAGCCCCATTAGGATAATATGGCTGTTGCTAATAGGACTATCTATAATTACCTAGTGGATAAGATAATTTTTTGGGCATTTGTTTCTTCATAAACTTTGGGTTTAATATGTATACCGTTGATTCTTACAAATGGATCATGACTAGATGACATCCTTTATAATGTTCATACTAATACAAATCACGTCCATTTTTATCTCGTGAGCTAGAATTAGTAACCTTTTTAACAACAATAAATTTTCCTTTATACTTGTATCT
>MNCI01004725.1:91278-116348 GCA_015680685.1 Gnetum montanum
GTAGTTATGAACCTAGATCGAAGAATCACCCTTTCTTTAGGATGAGTCTCGAAAAACTAGTAGAGTTGGAATTTTCTCACATCTAGCAAGGAAAGACATAATTGTGACTCCACACATAGCCTCTAAGACATAAAGTCCCTCCATGGAATACATGCTTTAATCAAGGAAAAATAAAAGCTTAACCATTGTCATGCATACATAGACCATAAATTACTAGATTAAGGGAGCATAAGTTACTAGATTAAGGCAAGTGCACTTCCCAAGAAGCGAATAGATCTTGAAAGCCTCTTGATCTACTTATAAACCACAAGGAACACTCCATGAAAAGCTCTTATAAGTTTAGCTCAATATTAAATCTTATTTCTAAAGACATATATCAACCCTAAAATTTACCATAATTGGAGCAATGTAATATAAGGTTAGAGCTTGTAGACCACTATATTGTTGTTCCACGTAGATAGTTAGAAGATGTTATGACCATTATAAGTGACTAGTCATACCTTACGGTAATCCATGTTGGACAAAATAAGGGAGAGTTTTCAATCATCATGGAAAGAACTTGGCTTAGTACAATTGATGCTAAGCTAGAGATAAGAGATTTATCCTTGAAAATTTCTAAGGAAGATGAAAAGGAAGTCATACAAATGCAAAGAATTCCATGCATGATGTACAATGATATGAGGTGCAACTACATGTAGAAAGTGTGGACTCTCAAGTGAATAAATATTCTAGCATGCAAGACTTGTGTAGAAGATGTGTATATATAACAATGCATATATGTAGTAACTACAAGACATGAAGACACCCATTGGCTGATATATGAAAGAGAGTGAAATTTCAAAATATGCATGGAACCAATGGAATAGATTATAGGAACCTATATAGAAGAAATAAATGAGATAAAGTAATTAAGAATACAACTTTCGCAAGTAGAGTACTAACAAGATGAATACATGGAATGGGGAAATTTAGAGATTGCTAATAAACTACAACCAAAGCTTGTGAGACTCAAGACATTACTAAATACACTAGAATAAATGTTCCTCAATAATGATAAACTTATAATTATCAATGCTAATCATACAAAATAATAACAAAAAAAGTTACTTAAGGTAGTGAACAAATGGCTAATAGCATATTCATGGACATATGATAAGATCACAGGAAATAACCCATGTAACTACTAACATCAAATATACATAGGCCCTATTGTTAAGCCACAACACCAACCTCAACAACTTTTGTATCTAAAGCTAAAGGAAGTTGTAAAATAGGAGGTGGAAATATTGCTCAAGGTTGGATTCATTTATCCAATTTCAAACACTAAATAGGTTAGCCCATTAGTGATTGCCCCAAAGAAAGGTAGAAAGTGAAGAATTTATATTAATTTTTAAGTGCTAAATGTTACAACTTTTAAGGATCACTTTCCACTACTATTTATTAATCAAGTCTTAGACACTATCATAGGGCATCAGTACTATCACTTTTTGGATGGGTACATCAGATATAATCAAATTTGAATAGCATTAGAAGATTAAGATAACACCATGTTTACTAGTCCATGGGGCATGTTCACTTATCAAAAAAATGTCATTTGGTCTTTGTAATGCACTTGTTATATTCCAAAGACATGTCCTTAGTATTTTTTAAAAACAAACTGGTGATGAGGTTGAAGTATTTATGGATGAATTTTCCACTTATGGACTTGACTTTGAATAGGCCTTACACCACTTAGAGTAGGTATTAAAAAGATCTATGAAAATAATTTAGAAGATCAATTGATAGAAGATCCATTTGATGGTCTAAAAGGATGTAATTCTAATGAACAAGGCTTTACAAAAAGGAATCAAGGTAGATCCCAATAAAATTAGAGTCATCCAGGGCATAACCTAGAGATCACAAACTATTAAAGATGTGAAAACTTTTCTTTAACATATTGGGTATTATAGAAGATTCATTAAAAATTTCTCAAAAATGGCAAAGCAATTGGTGGAACTTACTAAGAAAGATGCACTATTTATTTTGTCAGAAGAGTATGAAAAGATATTTGAGAGCTTGAAGCAAAAATTAGTAGAGATTCTAATTTTAAGGGCTCTAGATTGATCTAAAGCTTTTTACATTTTTTGAAAGCAAGATTGGTCTAAACAACATTTATATCATTTTCAATATTGGTGCTTGAATTTAAAATAGCAAAATCATTTAATGTAACAATAGAAAACTTTGGTGAAATACCAACTTTTGTAGGAGATGAAGGTCTAACCGAATATAGTAGAACATATTGTCCATCACAACTGAAAAATTAAGACATTTTAACATTTGTTAAAGCTTCCTTATCAACAAAAGATTTAATCTTTATGTAGACAATAATGTTTTACATAGGAAAAAATTTTCCTTATGCACTATCTATCCTAGATTAATTAACACTTAATATAGTAAAAGTAAAAGTACTCATAGAAGCTTCACCCTCCTCTAGTTTCTTTATTTCCATTTGATCATTCTTATCATTGACATTAACTTGAATTTTTGTCAGTTTATCTTGAATACGTTTTTTCTTTTTCTCAATAAATTTTTTCTTTAGCAAAAAAGAAAAAACATTAAACAAATGTTCTTCATAATGAAAAAAATTACAAGAATAAGAAAGATTATGATATGTATTTTCTTGAATATAAGTTTTTAAAGCTATTTGCAATACCAATTCATTTTTATGATTACTATGAAATATGATAGAAATTGATTGCATATGCTTAACATGACTAAGAAGACCATCAATTTCTTGCTTAGATTTCTGAAAAATTAATGAAAGATAAAATAACTTCACAAAACATGGAACTTTAGAATATTATCTACATTGAACATCGAAATTTGAAGTTTGCTTATGAAAGATCAAAAATATATGCTTAGATATAAAAGATCCAATATCTAGGACACATTACATTATCTATCTTAATAAGTAGAAAAATAAAGAAATAATACTTGGCATGGATGATTTGAATATTATGCTTTTGCATCATATCATTTAACTACAAAGTGAAACTTTGATTATGAGATAGGTAACCCAAAATTTTAATGAACATATATTATGATGTAAAGTTAAACACCAATGGCTCATATATATCGTAAGGTCCTTATACATTATGAGGTAGGTAACACAAAACTCTCAATAAATTTACATGAATTTTTATAACTTAGTGCTACACCTTGAAAGCGAACCCCACAACTTGAAGTTTTCAAATCAAGAGTCTTACCACTAAGCTAATATCTTATTGAGTGTCTACTAACACTGCTAGGACTTGATTAGCAAGGTGAATATCTAGTGTTAGTTATGATCCTTTTTTGTAACAATACTAGGTCCCATAACTTTAAGTTTCTATGTTTTTAAAAGTTTATTACATTACATATCATGAAAGATAAAAAACTAAAAATGTGTATCATGGTAAGGTCTTATTATTTTTCTATCTTAGGAGTATGGTTTTTCAAAATTGGTTATACAAATAAAACTAAAAAGCATATCTTAAAATTGTTGGGCTTTTCTTTTTTATGTTTAGAATCTCTCTTCCATGTTGATGATATCATGTTCTTTGAATTGTTTAGGGTTTAATACCTTCCCAAAAAAGAAATTTTTAAAAAATATCATTAGGCTCATCTACCATTTTGCAAGTTAGTTTTAGGAAAAATATTATAATCAATTATAGGAATTGTTCATTTTATAATTTAGCTTGTAAAATTTGTAGACCCATATAATGTTTTGTATTATTTTGCATAATGTTTGGTTTTATGTTTCCAAATTCCTAAACAAATTTGGAAGACATGATGCAAGCTTAGTAAATATCAGAATTACAATCATATTACAATTTCAAAGATATGCTTAAGCAAATTAGACAATGATGGCCTCCTTTGAATAAAGGAGCTTGAGTTACTAATGTATCTAGATTATGTACTACTTGGAGTAGATTTGGTATCATTGCAGTTTCTTGTCTACATATGCATGATAAATGAAGTACATGAAATAAAGATTCTAGCCTTTATGGTTTGAATAGAAAGAGGAAATTTTTTTTTGAAAATTTAATTTCTAATCTTGAGAATTTATTTAAAGATAATAATAATTTGCATCAAGCTTCTTCAAATGTTTTTTGAAAGGATTGTAGATATGTCTTTCCTTTAAATTCAAAAGTTGCTTATGAGATTATTACAAAGCATTATTTTATTTATAACAAATTCAATAAGTCCTACAAAATACAATTATCATCCTACTTTTGTATGAGAAAATAAAAGATATTTGGAGAACTCCTACATTTTCTAAAATTCATATTTTCTATGATGTTTTATTCATGAAGGTCTTCCTATTAGTACTTGTCTTAAACATATGAGAAATGTTTCTCTTCAATATCCTCTTTGTAGAAATGAAGACTCACTTTCTCATGTATTTTTAAGTGTTCTATTACTTAAGATGCTTGGAAATGGATATCCAAAATTTGTAATAAATTCTAACTAAGCATCAATGAAGTCATTCTTAGTGATCAACCTACTTTGTCTACTTCATTTCTTTACATTTGGGATTATCTTTGACTATTTGTTTTCTACTCTATTTGAAAGCTTTAGTGTGTAGTTATTTTCTAGCAATAAGTGCATAACTACGATCTCTTTTTAGGTGTCAAATACCAAATTCTCAAAGATGTTACTTTTCAAGTACAACTTCAAGTGAAAAAGCTTCCAATGAAAGCTGAGCAATAATTTTTTTTTCAACAGTATTAATTTCTTTTTATTTTTGATACTCAAGGATGAGAAGCTTGCACTTTGGTTACTATTTGTCCTTTATCTTTGATTGATGTATTTTTTCTTTAGAGAGTGTTTTCTCATTTTCTTTAAAAGAAATCATTTAGTAAGAAATGAAAACTTGTGTGGGTGCTTTTGAAAAAGGACAAGGTCTGATCCTTTTCTTGCTCCAAAGAGGAGGTATTTTAGCATTGGTTGTAAGGATGAAAACTTGAAAAGCCATCTCCAAAATCATTGGTGTTCTTTTAGAGGAGGGAGGGGGGGTGGTGGGGTGGTGGGTTGCACAAGTGGGGTGGGTGTGTTGGAACATAAAATAAGTAAAACATAGGTATACCCCAAGATTTATAGATGTCTATAAGTCAGTTCTACCAAGTGAAATTAAGCCTGTGACATGGGGTTACTAGGCTAAGATTGATAACACTAGGCTAACACCTCATTGTTTTTTCTTTAAACTCTCTCTTTGATGATCTCATGTACTCTTTATTTTTTAAATATTATTATTCATTTTCTTGGGGTCCAACAACCACTCATAATGTTTATGCAAAATCATCACAATTAATTATCTAGTTACATTACAATATTACATAAAAGTTGCTAAAGGAGAAATGAATAAAATATTAGTTTGCTTTGTTGATACAACTAAAGCTTATGCCTCTTTAATTAAGATTAATAGTTAGGTATTAGCCTAGCGACAAGACTATTTAGAAGCTCTAAGTTATGAATTTGATTTTCCTGGACAATGCTAAGTTATAAGTTTGATTATATGTCTTGTGGTTGAAAATTGTTTAAAAATAAGTTCCTGGTTCTAACACCTCCCTTTTCTTTCATCCTTAATCAAGGATAAACATTGGATGTAAAAATTACTTGTAATGTACTCAGTTTCTATTGGCTCTATGCATGTCCATATGCTACTTTTTCCAAAAAATATGGATTTAATCTTTTCTTTGATAAAGGGATTATAATCTATGCTTAATAAAGTGCATAGTTCTCTTATTGAATCTAGTCTGAAAGCAAATGTTCAAAAAAAAAGTTATGATGAATTGTACTAATATTTTAAAGATGAATTTTATTTTATGAGTGACAAAGTGAAGGTAGTGAAATGCTACAAATATCTAGGTTGTAGTGCTTATCCAATTACGAGTGGGATAAATGTATAAAACATATAATAATAGGTAAAATCAAAACTATGTTTAGTTTTAATAATAAATGTAATAGACATATGTAAGCATGGAAATCTAGAAAGAAACTTTGTAGGTTAATTGTTTAGCCCATAGTTTTATATAGATATATTATTCAGGATAAGCCTTTTAGCAAAATTGTAGAATAGAATTTAAAATATTTAATGGTTCCTCTTATTTGATAAATTTAAAGTGAAGTTTTAAATGCTATATGATATCTTTATTTTGGAAAGTGAAATGTTGCCTCTTGAAGTTAAAGTATTATATTATGTTAGTATTTGACTTACATTCATAAACTCACCCATTATAGTAGCAATAAATTTTCTTGGATACTTCTTAAAAATGCTACTCATAAAGGAGGGTACTATTAGGGAAAGAAGAGGCTAACTCAATAAAGTATTCAATATAATAAAATTACCTACAATTCCTCTGTATAAAAATTGATAATATAAGTTTTACAAAGAAAATCTAGTATGACAATACTAGAAAGAAGCATATTTAATTGCCAATATAAGCATAAAATCCAATGGTTTAAATACGCAATAGCATTCATATATCTTCTTCAGTTGAAAATATAAGTTGTTAAAGTAAGGATGAGCTCACATTACTTTAAAGTTGAAATAGGGATGATGAGTGGCGAATACCCCTACACTCAACTATACGAATCACAAACATTTATGCAGACCTTAAGTCTTCAAGTACACTGGTTCTAGGAAGTGAATCTAATTGTTACAATTGTTGTCTTCCCAGTTACACTTGTGAAATGTAAAGGTATGGTTAAGTGTAATTGAGGCATCTAATTTCTATAATTTTTTATGTTTATGTTCTTGGTGCTTAAAATAAAGGAATGAAGTAATTTAATGACTAATTTAATCTAACTAACTCATTAATCTCTAACTAATCCTAATATAAGTATTAGGTCCCACTTTCCATACACATCCTGAACATGTATAATGTGCTAGGTTACCAAACGTTAAGCGTTGTTAGAATTACCAATTATCATGTGCATGCTCAAAGTAGTCATACTTATGTGCTTAATTAATTGCTATTTAACTTAGCTAACTAAAATTAGCTTAATTTAGCTTAATTACTTGGAAGCATTAAATAAATTTACATAAAATATTAAATGCATAAATGAAATATTTAATTAAGCTAAGGTCCTACAAGGTTTATCAAAATGCTCATCTTTATTTCCGCATACATTGCCGTGCTCAGGTACAATAGTGCTTGAGTAAAGATCTATGCACTCAATGACTCCTACTGCGGGCATTTTGGAAAAGTATTCTAATTGCAAGGGCTCTACTATGCTATGATAAAAACTATTCCAAATTGTGTGCTCAAGCATTATATTTATAGTTCGACATACATCTCATGATATCAAATATTTGACAACACTTCATGGTCCCCAATATTAGGTATCTAATATGAGGGCTTCGATATTAGTGCTGACAAAAATACACTTCATTATACCCCCACGACTGAATGAAAACTCGTTCTCAAGTGAACAAAAGGAGGAACAAGTCCGTTACAAAATATTGGGAAGGTATGGGATTATTGACTGACATTCAAAATGAAACAGATGGAATAGACAAATTCTAAGTGCCCAAGTATATGGATTTACAATCTTTTCCAAAATTAGGTGTTCATGAAAATAGAATTGAACACCTTAGCCAAAATTGACATCCAACTTCTCTGGTAGCCAAAGATCAAGGGAGAAGATTCAATGATCATGAAGGATTCTTGTCACATGGTGCTGCTACTTATTCTTTGATGAAGATAGTCCCACTTTTAGTCCATGCTTTCCACTGTAATTACAAAAAAATCACGAATTAGTATGCAATATGTAGCATATAGATTTTAGGTACCTTGTGATGAGCGTCAAAGTGTCGTGTTGATGGGGCCCTGTTTATGTGGTGTTGCCTTGTTGATGGGGTTGCATCAATGTAGCATCTACTACATCTACGTGGCCTTGTTGACATAGCCCTAGAACAAAAACTATAAATATGAGCTCCCAGCCATGTTTACGGGCATTCAATTGATAGTAGTAACTAAACTTTTGTAGTTTTTACATTTAAAAGTCAGAATATTTTCCTAAGTGCCCGCAGTAAGAGTCATTGAGTGTACAGATTTTTATTTGAGCACTATTGTACCTAAGCATGATAGTGTTTATAGCAATAAAGATGAGCTTCTTGATAAACCTTGTAGAATTTTAAATAGTTTAGATGTTTTATTAATGCATTTAATGTTTTTAGTTATTTATTCAATGTTTCTTAGTAATTAAGTTAATTAAGTGATCAAGTCAGATAAGCTAAATAGATTAAATACATAAGTATGACCGCTTCAAGTGTAACACGTATTCGCTTGGTAATCCTAGTAGTGTTATTGCTTGGTGCACCTAGCAGCATAGCGCTTGGTAACTCAGTAGTGGATATGTGGGTTTAGGATGTGTATGGAAAGGGGGACCAGATGCTTATGTTAGGACTAGTTAGAGATTAGTTAAATAGTTCAATTAGATTAGTTCTCAATTTACTTCATCTCTCTCTTTAAGCACCAAAACCATAAAACATAAAATGATAAAAATCATATGCCTCAATTATACTTAACCATATGTTTGTACTTCAAAAGTGTGATTGAGAAGACAACGAATAATCATTAGGGAAAGGTTCACTTCCCAGAAGACTAGTGAAATGGAAACTAGAGAGTTCGTAGAATTCAACCAAATTGTGTATGAATGCTTTGTGATTCGTATGGTTGGGCATAGAGGTACCTTCAGCCATAAATGACCAAGTGCCCCCTAAACCAAGTTGGTATGCTAGCATCCTCACTTACCTTCTCACTTAGGAGATGCCATAAGATCTAGACTTTAGGAAGAAACAACAGTTTCTTCATTAGATAAAGTACTTCCTGAAAATCAATGGACGCCTATACAAAGTGTGTGTTGATGGCCTAGTTCGTTGGTGTGTCCTTGATGCGGATCAATTGCACATCCTCTATGATGCTCAAAAAGGCCCTTGTAGAGGCCACTATGTAGGGAGATGCATGGCCATAAAAATCCTGATGGCAAGATA
This sequence comes from Gnetum montanum, assembly GCA_015680685.1. NCBI lineage: Eukaryota > Viridiplantae > Streptophyta > Gnetopsida > Gnetales > Gnetaceae > Gnetum > Gnetum montanum. Next base: position 100,298 of record MNCI01004725.1, read on the forward strand.
CTATTGACCTACAATTTTTAGGAATGCCCACCAATTTTCCTGATCTTGTGAACACTATTAAAGATATGGTAGGATGACCACTTGGATGGAAGGTCCTCAACAATGGATTCAACCATTGGAACCTTTTGACATATGGGGCATAGAATTCATGGGTCTCATCACACCTATGTCCAATGGAAGACGTATATCATCGTAGTAGCCAATTACTACACGAAATGGGCAGAAGTAGTAGCCATCACCAATTGTATATCATCCACTACTGTTAGATTTGTATAACTGCATGTAGTAAATAGGTTTGGAGTGCCATGTGCACTGATTTATAATAATGGAACCCATTTTATAGGTGCCACCTTTCGAAAGTTGATGTAATGCTTCGAGGATGAACATAAATTAACAACACCCTATCACCCCCAAGCCAACAGTTAAGCAAAAGTCATCAATAGAAAGATTACAAAGATCTTAATAAGGACCATAGGCAAATATAAGAGAGATTGGAGCATAAAACTCAATGATACCCTATGGACCTACATGGAAGCTCCCTATTGGCTACTCTCCCTACGAGCTGATGTACGAAAAACTTTCAACACGTCCAGTCCAATCTGAGCTTTGTACACCTTCCATAGCCTATGACTTGGACCTTGACCTAACCCTAGCACAAAGAGAAAGATTAATCAACCTAAATGTGCTAATGAAAATTGATTAGTGGTCCTATCTTTGCATGAAGTGCACAAGGCATTCAACAAACAATGACATGACCTTAGGATATAGAAAGTAAAATTTCAAATAGGAGATAAGGTTCTTTACTTGAACCCCACACATGTATTCTAGAAAAAAAAGTTTCAAACATTGTGAGAGGGACCTTATATAATTGATGAAACCTTTCCTTTTGGGGCCATGACCATATACAAACTTGAGAGCCCAAATAAAAAGCAGTTGGTCAACATCTAATAAATAAAGCCTTTTCATGAACCAAGGCAAGCTAGTGCAACAACTACCTCAATGAATGGACAATCACACTTAATTTTTTGGATCTCCTGCTTCCAACTTAGTCATGGGGGAGATGGCCATCTGTGCTAATCATCCATATGGCTCCTGAATTTTTTTATTTTTTTATTTTTCATGTTTTTAATTTTGCAAGTTATTTATTTTACACCTTTTTGATTTTAAAAACTTCTTCCTATTTTACATCATTTTTTGTCTTACACCATCATTAGTACATTTGACTCTTTCTTAGATATTTTATAGTTTCTTATATATTTTATTTTGTTTTGTTTGAGTGTGATTTTCAAATTTTTGCTAATAAACATGCTTTGTGCCAATAGGACACAATAGTGTTGTAGCTGTTACTAATGGTGATTTGTGCTTTATGTTTTGTTTGCTAATGTCTGGTTTCTATTTTTAAATTTTTGCATCAATGACTTAGTCATGGTTTCTTTTCATGGAATAGGTAATGAGTCCATGACATCCACCCATTCACAAACTCTATGGTTTTCCTTATTTTGGAAGTTTGAGGTTCCTTTCATTAAATCAACTTTTAATAAATTTGTGACCTTGGTAGTTTCTGGAATTGGGAAGGATTCAAAGGTTGTACAGGATGTGACTTCAAGGGGACTCAATACTCTTTGTACTCTTCTTCTTACTTAGGTTCATGGACTTCATATTGTTTCATTTCGACCACTAACAGGAAGTCAAATAAAGTTTTTGCATGGTGTGGTTCCCATTCAAAAAAAAAAGAAAAAAAGAAAAAAGAAAAAAAAAACATGATGGATATTCAAAACACATCCCTTAGACAAATAAATGAGCTACAAGCACTAGTTATGGGACTAAAAAGACATGTTACCCATGCTTGAAGGTCCCCTCTAACTAAGGCGCTTTCTCACTTCTTGCTTTCCTTTTCTTCTTAAAATAAGGAATGGTGGTTGTTTTGTGGAAGCACTCTTATGTCTTGTGGTGGGGGGAGGGGTGTGTGGTGGCAGTGGCAGCATTGAGGCGGATGTGGATCGGTCTTAGAGTGGTGATGTAAAGTCACTGAAAGAGGTTGGTTTTGGTCTAGACTAGGATGGATCTTTTTAGATCATTTTAAACACAAACTCCACAAGGGACTTCTTATGACCTTAGTTTGGAATTCCATTCCACCTTCTCCATCATCCATCTCTACGAATTGTAACTCACCTCATTGTTGGTGTTCATGTTCTTGATTCTGTGTCTTAGTCTAATGTATTTGAATTCTTAGATAAAATCTTCCAAGTTTTGCCCCTTAATCTTCATTGACCTCCATTGACCATATACTTATACTTCATCTTAATTCAACCTAAAAGAAGCCTTCCACAAGCTAAAGTTAGACACGCCAAAAGAACATGGATGTATTTATAAGTAGAAGGATCACATGTAGCACAACAAGTGGTTTGGATATGTGTATACATAAGACAAAAATTTATATAAAATCATTGGAACAAAAAAACAAGGCATGAAATGGTTTCTAATTGAAGAAACAAGTTTAGAAATGGTTTCTAGTTTAATAAAAAAAATACAATGATGGTGGTGAAGCAAGATATAATATGCATTATATATATAAAGTATGTATATTGTTATACATTTCATATGTTTTAATCTTTTATTACCACCTTACTTTTTCACGTGACATGAAACTAACTTAACTTTTTTTAAAAAATATTTTCTTTCTTAAACAATTTCATAAGTCTATCTCCTATTTTCTTTCCCTAAGGTTCAAAGATTCATAACAAATACACACAAATTCCAAATTAAAATTTTCTTAAACCTATAAAATCCATATTAAGCACATTATGCATCCACATTTCAAATATCTTATTTAATCATCACTTAACATAGTCCTATAGTTCAAATGTCACACTCATGCACAAACTAAAACTTTGATATCTTGAGCACCATAACTTTAATTTTTGTGAACCAAGGGTTAAAATGACATTTTTTATTGTCTCAAATGCAATGTAGTTAGATTTTAGGTGGAATATCATACTAAGGAATTTCCTTAACAAATCTATTTATGTGATATTTACTTCTAATTTATAAATGAACTTAGAATTCTAGTTTGATGATGAAAAGTGATAGAGTCCTAATTAATCCATGAGGCTTTCTCAGTTTTGGCTTCTTCGCTAAGTGCTAAGGCCTTAGATCACATGTTTGATTCAACTTTGATTATTGAATTCTTGCATGTGTCTCCATCTATTTTAGTTTTGAATATTGAAATCTTGTGCAGATCTCTTGTGGTGGTGGATGATTGGTGGTGAATTGTTCTAGTGGAGGCAGTTTATGATAGCGAGCATTTTGCCCTTGGGAATTTCTATAGGTGAGTTCTTGAATGACTATTCACATTTTCCTTTTCCTTTTTCTTTTGGGTTCTCACAGATCTGTGTGGCTGCTACAATGTTGCAGGCTTTTGCAACTCTGGATTAGTGCTAGTGTTGGTGCGATGGTGTTTGTCAGCTGGATCTATGAGGCAAAAGAAAGGTGGGTAGTTCTACATAGCTGCAATGTAGATCTACATTGTAGGGGTGTGGTGGAGGTGTTGACTTGCATCGTGACGATTTTTTTGATATTCATTGTTTGAGTTGCAATGGACAGATTCGTGCAGGTTCAAAAATGACAGATTTGTCTGATTCTACTCTTCATTAGGGAAGCTCTTATAACTTCCCTAAAATAGATTTCCTTCTTCTGGATGATATTTTTGATGTGGTTTTTAAAGATTTTGCAATGCATTTTATTTTTCTTCAAATTGTGGGATTTATAATAAGGTCACTAAGTATTAACATGTAAATTCAAAGCCTTCTTTAGCCCCAGGGCATTCAAGTTTCTCATGTTTACTATTACACTTGGAACTTTATCCTAGTGGAACTATTTGAGACCTTTGAGGTTGAGAAGGCTCTCTCTATAAAAACTGTTCCAAGACAAAATGCAACTCTCATTACGCATGCTTGGAAATTTGACTTTAATGTTAATGAACTAGCTTATAACAAAATTTCCTATTGTGTTGAATTGCCAAACGTTCCACTCATTTTTTCATTTGTAGAGAGGGACATCGTGAGTATCCTCGGTCCTATTATATCCAACCATAGCATTGTGATTAATGGAACTCAGTTTTGCTACTATTGTATCAAATGCGATATTGCTCAAAGGAAGAGCTCATTAACCCCTACAGCTGGTGGAAAACTCTACATCCAAAAAATAAATTTTTTTATCTCCTAAAATCCTATAGCCACTGTCATTAGGATGAGCATCATGTCTCAGATTGTCCCTTTTTAGCAAAGAAAAAACACTTTGTTGAGTCTTAAAAAACTCATTCCCCAAATACACTAGCATCCTGTCCATCATCATAACCCTTTAGGTTTGGAACCTCTTTGAAAAATGTTCCAAAGTATTCCTCTTCATTTGGTCCCTCCAAGGCACAAGCACCATAGTTGGGTTCACTTATAAAGATAACCATCACAACACATTTCACTCCATCAAAGTCATTTAAGNCAAAGATAACCATCACAACACATTTCACTCCATCAAAGTCATTTAAGGACTCAATCTTGGGTGAAGAGTTTGTGATAGGCAATCGAAGGAAACAAGTTAAAGCTTCCTTCTTTACAACTCCACCCTCTACTTCCTCTATAATGAATACTTTTACAGCCCCTCTCACTACAAACAACTCCTTTTCCATTCTCTCACAAACAATGGAAGTTGATACTTCAACTTCCAAACCTTATAATGATCTTTCATTAGACATGCCCTTTGCTTCCCCAGGAACCTCTTGTCATGGAATGTTCAAGGCCTTATTGATAGGCTTCGATGATAGCATTTAGACAACTCTCTTTCTAGTCTAAATATTACTTTTGATTTTGTTCTCCTTCAAGAAATTAAGATTTTAGTAGATCATTTGTCTCTTTTAGCCCATTGGTTTCTCCCTTACTCATCAGTTCTTACTACATCCCACATTAGTGGGAAAGGGGGAGCTGCTATTATCTTCTCAACTTATTGGAAAGATAAAATCATTTAAAGTAGTTTGAATTTTGGTCATAGAGTTTCTTGGGCTACCTTCTCCTCCTTGCATGGCCCTTTCAGTATCTACTTAATTTATGTCCCAAATGACTCTATAGAACATGCTCTTCTATGGTAGGAACTAGCTAATTCTCTTCCCTTAGTACCTTGGATTTTTGGAGGAGATTTTAATATGATAGACCTTCCTCAAGATAAGCTTGCTAGGGGGTGTGGGAATGTGTTGTTTTTTCGATACCAAATTCTAAGTATTAGACCTAGTCAGCGTTTAAGAAAAAGTTTTACCTCTTTGATGGGGTGGATGCCTTTGGTAGGGATCCCTTTCATAGATTTACTTGAAGCAATCTTCGTCTTGGGCAAGCTTGCATCTACAATAAGTTAGATAGGTTCTATGTTTCTACCCTTTCTTTCTAGTAAGCCTCCTCTACTACTATGGTTCATCAACACACAACCTTATTAGACCATCTTCCCATCACTATATCTATTCAAATTCAGACCAAGGTACCCCCTAAAAATGAAGTACCCTAAAGGATTTGGTGCATGATGAAGGCTACTTGATGATGACCTCCAAGAGACCAAGCTGCACACTACCAACTGTAATCTCCTACAATGGTAGGGCTAGTTCTATCATTTTGTGGATTGCATGGGCTAGGCTGGAGGGTTGGCTACCCTCTCTAGGACCACCTTTGATGTCACAGATGAGTCTGGTTGGAGTCTTATAGTGTTCATACATGCAGTCAAGCTCTAGGTCACAAACTTCTATGACCCTTAATGTTGGGATGAGCACCTCCAGGAGCTCCTCAAGATTGCTGGTCAGGTTCTTGATCATCAAGCGTGGTTACTCATTGGGGATTTTAATCAAAGATTGCATGCATGGGAGAAAACTGGGGATGAGATTGACTCTCTACTTGGAAGCCATGAGTTTATTCAATTTCTTCAATCATATGATCTTATGAACCTTGATATTCAAGGTTGCAAGTTCACCTAGAGTAATCAGCAAAAAGGCAAAGACTAGGTCCTCTCACACATTGACAGGGTTTGGGTCAGTGTTGAGGTCCTTATGGCTCACAAGGTTGTGGTTTATGGTCATGAGTGGCAGGCTTTTGACCATCGTACTATTGTCTACTCTATGTGTAACTTTGACAGGCTTGCTCCAAGTCCTTTTTGTTTTGAGCATGTATGATTAACTAAGGGATGGTTGCACAAGCTGGTCAATGAGATCTCTGGAGTGATTAAACTGCTAGAGCTTCACTACTTCTAGCCTAGGATGAGAAATGAGGGGAGTGCCGCCTCTTATTTATAGATTTGGTGGCAAACCATGATATCGCGTACGCGACATCGCAGGGGATGACGCGATATCGAGTACGTGATATCGCGGCTCATGCGATATTGCGTCTCATCAGATGTCACGTGAATTTGCCCAAGTTTTTTTTGGAGGGGTTGCGCAAAGAGCATAGATGTCAGCACTCAAGATTAATCCTTGCGCTGTGGTGGGCAATGTCGCCGAGGCCAACGCTAGGGCCTACGTTGCCTTGTAAAGTTGTTTACTCTTGTCACCCAATGCTGTAGCAAGGGGTTGCTTTTCAATGTGCTATTGAGGGTTCGAACATGTTGGATATGGCAATGCATGTCACTAATGATTTGGAGGGTTCTGACATGATAGTGGCGTGGGAAATATCAGCTAAGCTTTTGCATGTGGCAAAAAAGTTAGTGGAAAAGGCCACAAAAGATGAACGTAGGGTCTGGAAAGTTAAGTGGTGCACCCATGAAGAAGCATTTCAACATGCACAAGCTCAATTGGAAGCTCAGTTCATGGAGAAAGAAAAAGAGCTGCTGCAACAACATGTAATCTGTGAAGAGAGTGCTAAGGCAATGTTGATTGATGAACTGAGGACCCAAATCAGGGAGCAGCTGCAACATGAAGAGGAGCAATGGTAGGAACTGGAGAGGTTGGAGCAGGTTGCCAAGGAGCAGGAGCAAGAGGAAGCAAAACAACTGTAAAGGCAACTAGACAGAGCACATGCCCAAAATGCCAAGATGTAGCTAAGAAGTGGGTGCTGCCCCTACCAAGTGCTGAACATTCACAACACCACATGGTGGGCTCTTCACTGACACATTTGAAGATCCTCATTCAAACTCCATTTTGATGAAAAAGGAACTGCCAACCACTATGCTAGGAAAGAGGCTGCTTTCAAAGACTTCCAAGAAGAAACCACTTTTGTCAACTCAGAGCACACATATATTGGGTGGCAGAAGCAAGTGCAGGGAAGCACCTGTGCCCTCAAGGAGCAAATTAAAACACAGAAAGATTCCATGGAGAATATTTTTTTCCACTAAAAAGATATGCACAAAGACACAAAAAGATGGTGGCAGCCAACTTTGTAGTTGCTATCATAGAGGCCAAAGTAAAGGCTATAACAGCATGACCTAGGAAGTAGGCTAAGATGAAGTGAAGAAAAAATCTTAAAACTATTAATGAAATGATAAAAAATTTTCACCTCTAGGTTGTCCTTTTAAGTGCTTGGGGCTTGCAAAGGAGGCCCCATCAAAGAAATTTGCAACACTTATAGAAAAATGTTCAGGGAGCTTCACCCTAATAAAAATAAAGGAGGGACTCAAGGGTTCATGAAGATTTTTTTGAAGTCAATTTAGTTTTTCAGATGCTTGACATAATTCACTCTAGAATGTTTAGGATGGTCTTTTGGTCCATATCTCTGGCTTATTTCCTGTCACTTTATGGATGTCAAGGGTTGTTATGCCCTATTGTGTTTGAAGAAAGAAATATACATTCCACTAATGCAAATATTGTATAAATTAGGTCTGGCTGGTGAGTGCTTTCTGTTCCTTTTTTTTTCGGGGGGAAGGACAAAATTTCAAGTTTTTGTAAATCTTATATGTATGAAGAAATGAGTTCATTCCATTCTCCTTGGTGGATGACCCCACCTGATTTTGTACATTTGTATACCTTCTACACTTTTTGAATTGAAACAACATCCTGACTTCCTTCAAACAGAAAACTTTCAAAAGCATGTAGCCATGTTGTAGAATAGCATAGAAAATGTGACGGTAGAGGTAGAAGATTTGTTTGTTATCTAAAAGCATCACAAATAAATCTTGTTGATAATACTTGTAATTTGTATCCAACAGTTCACAAGTTCAACTCCAATAAGTTATACTGAGATATAGAGTAAATGTGCTTTGAAAAAAGGCTGAAACTGAACTTTATCTAATAAATCCTCATGGTCTTGCAGTCTCCATATGAATGCAATAAAATAAACTTGAGTTTCAATGTCAAATGTCTGAAGTTTGTAGGTTCTAGAGGGAGGTTTTTTTTTTCCTTTTCAATAGGAAATAATTTACCATTATACAATACAGCTTATGGAGGGCATAGGCCAATCCACAGTGAAAGCTAAACTACCAAACATAGAGTTGTCTAAAAGCAAACTTAATAGCCACGCTGCTAAGCAAATCTTTTAAGCTTTAAACAAGCACCATTTATAGCTACTCAGTAGATTAATCTAGCTTTAAATAAAAAAAACACTCAAAGAAATTAATCAAATGGAAGGCAGTAGTATAGTTGATAATACGAACAGAGCAAATCACCTGAGGATAGCAAGGATGGAGTTTTTCCTTCATCTTGTATAGAAGTCTTGACAATAAAGGTCCCTGGAAAATGGAACATCCAAAATACAATTTAATTCTTCACTTTATCAAATAGAATCAAAATCATAGACCAGTGGACAGCTGTGATTCTAAAATATTACTCTAAAAATAGCACTGCAACAATTTCTCTAATAATGAAATAATTAGTAAATGAGTTACATTGATATCTTTTAATCTACAAAAGTATGATACACTAAGAACTCAGAAGCACATAAACAAGAAAGGATAATGTATTCAAACTGCATATTATAAACTGAACAAATTCTAAGGTTTTTCTTATCCTGTGAAGAGCACATTCTGTAGAGACACATATTCTGCTTTATGATAGATGATCACGTTTCATTATAATTTCCATTACACCTTTGAAACCACTCCCTAACTCCTTGAAAAGGTACCATACACTAATATGGTTCATAAAGCTATAGGAAATAATGAGATGTAGCTTATTCCTAAAATTGATCCCTTATATTTTACAGGCTGAAAGTTGAACTCCAACAGTTCACCCTAAAATTTAAGGAAAGTCTACAAAAGATATGTCTGGAATTGAATTTTATCAAATAGATCAAAAGTGTCTGTGTATGAATGCAATGAAAGAAACTTCATCAATCTTTGGATGTATTCCCTATATTTGTTGCAATGAATTTTATAATTAATAAAGCCCTCTCATGATTTGTCTTCGAAAAAAATCGGTACTAACGTTCCTTTATCTTTTTTGAAATTACTAGGAAGTATTTTCCCAAGCGCACAATTTTTCACATGAACTGATACATTTAGTGCCATGTACTAATTAATTTGTGTTATATATGATCTATTTGAAATATGCCTAACAATCTGTTGTTATTAGGTTTGTACCTTACAAACTTTCTAAGAGAAAGTGAGAAACCAATAAAGAGACATTACCTCCCTGAATGCGAGGAAGCCGGGAATATATGGCACTGTTAACTGGGAGATTTCAAAATCCTCATAAACAGTGTTTAAGGTGTCCGCTTCAACAACCACAAGTGCACCACAAGCAATAGCTGGATTTTCTTTTCTAAAACTGATGTCAAGCCCTCAAATGTATTGCAAGTTATTTATGATTTTGTTTTCATGAGTTTTAGAACCTGTGGGTGAAAGCTTCCATGGGATGTCATCTTCCAATATTAGTTGTTTTCTTAAGTAAGCCTGCTCCCTAATAATAAACGGAGAATTTAAAAAGTTCTCATTAGTCAAGAAAAATCCATAGTTAGATAAAACAATAAATATTCTATATGAAGAATAGAAGAAGCAATGTATTTTAAAGGTTCTTTGCTATTTGATGGACAAGAAAAGGCGAAAAAGAAAATTTTCACATTTTTCTCTAAGAGTCACTACATAAGCATGATAGATAAAGCCTTGGTGTTTGCTTTTATTTTCTACGATGAAACATTGTATATTTTGCATGTTGTTATTGTATCTACCTAAACAATATATCATTCTAGGACATATAGCAAAAAAATTTATTTTGCAAGTGAAGTTTGAACATGAAATTTATCACTTAATGAATTAACAGTTAGTAGAGTAGAACAAAGAATAAAAAATTTATTGTTATTAGAGGTTGTCTGTTAAAGAATGAGGCATTCTAAATGTGTATTTACAGTACAAGCAAAGCATAAGAGTGTTTGCCTTTTACAATACTCTTTGTTTTGCATGAACAGTCACACTTACAAAAAAAAAAATCAAAATGTTGAGCTAAAGGCAATGATTTGTTAGGCAATTTTTATAGATTTCCTAATAATGAACAAAAACAAACATAACAAGGTGGACCATCCAGGCTGAATTTTCATAATGGAATTTGTGCCTAGCCTATAGGTTGTTTGACGTACACACAGACTGCATGAATTCACGATGCATTAGTTGGATGCACATTAATAGATTTTGTAAGATGCACTCATGCTTATAATGAAAGGTCATAATTTCAATAGGTTACATCTTTTACTTTTATACACAACTCATAATAGTGAAATATGTCATTGCAGTTCCAAAATGGTGCCAAGGGCTTCATCTAGCTCCTTACCACAATCACTGAACCTAAAGATGCTAACTGCATAAATTTTAAAGGCTTTCAATAAAGACGGTTGCACCAACAAGCATATATTGACCAGGCAGAGTTGTATGGTATTCCATGTGAGATGTATTATTGTATTACATCAACACTGCTTATCTCTTTAATAGAATCATTCATGACATTGAAAGTTATTTGAAACCAATTCCATGGTGTTTTAGACAAATAAAATTCAAAGTAAATAAATTCCACTTAGTTTTCTAACAACGTTATAAACTTTGTAAACTATTTTTTACTTGGCAGAAAAGGCAACTGCATTCACCAAACAGATGTTAATCTATTCTTATTTTAAAGAGGCATAGGGTTGATTGTAACAGGGATAATATCAGTGAAGGTTTATTGAATGGCCAGATTTACAGGATAATTTTTGGTCCATTGCTTTAGGTGGTAACTGTTTCAATGAATTCTTGAGTCATTTAACACCTTTTAGTTGCAGGTAAAACCTACGCTCTAAAAAACTTGACTATTTTTGTCTGGGTTTACTATAATTTCGCATTCAATATTCAAATTTGATTGCAATCTATGTGTGACCTCCGATGTTCAATATTAGTTCTATTGATGTAACGGCAAATTTATGTTCTGGCATTAGAAAAGGAAAGTAACACAAATGCAAATTCATTTTAAAGGGGGGAAATTTCAAAATATCAATTCTAGCAGTGGGGCTAGAATATATATGGATATTATGCTATATCGGATCCATTTTTCCTCTTGAGAATCAAAGCTTCCATCCATGGGGCTTCAATGTAGGTTTGGTAGATTGATTAATCATAAATCCTCTAGATAGATTCTCAACAAACACCACTGCAACACTGTAATACTAATTTACCAAAAATTCAACCCCTAAATCTAACCATGGAAAATTTTAAGATTGCCCACCTGTCAACGTTAAATTGGAAGTGACTTGCCGCGTCTTAATCCTGATCTCTGGTGTGTCTATGCAATCATGACCAATTTCTCCAAAAAAAATGTGTAATTTTGATCAAAATGTGTACAGTGGTAATTCGTTTAGCAATTTCTTTCCTTTGTTTTGTTTCCTCCATCGTGATGGCATTATTTTGTATTGAGCATCACCTTTTGGAACACGACTTCCATTTGAAGAAAAATAAACATAAAGGATAATGTTACAATAACTAAATAAATATTCTTTATCATAAAGGATATTGTTACAATAACTAAATAAATATTCTTTATGATAGCAAAACTTATAAAAATTAGGAAAATTATAATAGGTAATTCATTAAATATGAGTTTTTCCGAAGACTAATAATTTCTTGTTCATCTTTCTTAAAAATTAACATAAAATTATATAATGTGGGGGTGTTGGAACCCAAAATAATTGAAACATAGGTGCACCCCAAAATTTATAGAAGGTTACAACTTACAGCTCCATAGTAGAGTTGAACCTATGACCTAGGGTTATTAGGCTAAGACCCATACTGATGAGTGGCGAGGTACCCCTACACTCAACCATACGAAACGAGTGTTGCACGTGCGATTCGGTCGAACTCCGCAGATGGACTAGTTGTGGCACCTAGATAGTTAGCCTTAGGTTGCAGTTTGCTGTCTTCCCACCTGGACTAGTATTGCATTTGTCNGGATTACCAAGCGTAGATCCCAAATACGCCACTAGGTTACTAAGCGTAGATCCTAGCTACACCACTGGACTACCAAGCAGTCACACTTAAATGCTCGTAATCAAGTCGTACTCGTTCCGCATTCTAGGAGTTTAAGGGTGAGAGAGAGAAAATAATAAATAACATTAAATAAATAAACAAACAAATAAATAACAAAGTGAATGCTGCAATGATGAAGTAATATCGATCTTTATTGTCGGTCATGTGCGTGTCCAAGAATGGCACACTCGAATAAAGACACTGTACAATTACATTCACCACATTGCGGGCAGACATGGGAAAAAAATCTAACTCTAAAGGGATCAAACTACCAGAGCTTCGCTACTCTAAAACTGGGATCCCCAAACAAGGGAGTGTTGCCTCTTATTTATAGACATTGCAGTGGACTGCAATATCACGTACGCGATATCGCGGGGGATGCGATATCGCGGTGGATGCGATATTGCGGGGGATGCGATATTGTGGGGGATGCGATATCGCGGTGGACGCGATATTACAGCCTATGCGAATCGTGTCTCATCATACCCCCACGACTGAATAAAAACTCGTCCTCGAGTTATAAGGAGAACAAGCTTCATTGATTACACAGTGGATAGGTATGGGATTATTAACTGGAAAAAGAAATGGATTAATGCCGCAATGTGGGAAGACACAACATAGAGAAAAAATACTACAACTACAAAAATGTGGAACTCATGTAGTTCCTGGTGGCGGTGGCTCCTCCATGGGTGCTTTCCCCTTGTCACGTGCTTTAAGCTTGGAAGGTTGACGATGCTGAAGAATGACCTGGAGCTTCTCCTCTTTAGTCCGAGTGTCCTGTGCCGTCCATGCTAATGTTCTGATGTTTGACGGAGTCAGCACCTCCCACGGACAGGGTAGTTGTGGAAACATCTGATTAGCTTTAACGTACCATGCCGCGAACACCCGTCGTTCCTCTTCATAGGCTCTGGCTTTATCTTTGTATTCATAGAGCTTTGTTAGCCATCAAGCCAAGTCAGTTGCCACATCTTTTTGTCCTTGGTAGCTTTCTTTTACCACCGCAAGTTTAGAATTTGCGACATCTAGTTTCTCAGCCAACTTCTTTGGCTCTGCAAATTCTGCTTCATATTTGATATGGGTGGAAGCTACCTGCTACTTGAGCTCTGACCTCGGGTGTCCTACTGTTAACATGGCCAGGTTGGCATATCTGAGGTTTGCCAACTCCATGTACTTTGTCAAGTCTTGGATTTGTAGGTCCCGATTCTTAATTTCCGCTTGGTGGGTGAAGGCGTAAGTGTCCAATATGGCCCTCCAATCAGTGTGCTGAGCATTGATGTTGTTGATTTGGGCCTTGGCCATATGGATCTCCTTCTTCAGGATTTGTTTGTACATCCCCACCTGATCACGAAAATGCTCCTTCAGCTTCTTGTGTCGTTTACGTCATTCTGCCACGTGCTAATCTTGATGGCTGATTTTTGTTGAATAGCGTGTACCTCCTCCATTGAGAGGGTTCAATTTTCTCTGGCTAAACGGCTTACATCTCGGTTGACCCGAATGAACTGTTCTCGTAACTAATGAAAGTGTTCATCAAGAACATTCTTTTGTTTCTCCACAGAAGTCAACCGAAGGTTATCAGCAACCAACTGCTTGTTTTCTTCTTCTAAGGCCCTGAGTGCCTTAATATGCACATGAGTTTGCGCTTGAGCTGCGGAGGCATCCCAAGTGGTCGTTTCCTTTTCTTTTGCCACCTTCTTATTTTCTGCAATTAACTTTGTTAATTACTCGATTCTAAAATTGTCTAGCTGGTCTGCGGGAACAAATTGCAAAGGATCCTGCTGTGCTGCTTGTAAGGCTACGAGCTGCTCTTGTAATTTCTGGACTTCAGCTTCAGCATGCTCTGCCTTTACCTCGGATATGACTAGCTTCCCCTTTGTGGAAATGAGGTCTGATTGAATTGTTGTTACATCCTGGAGGATGTCAAACAGAGACGTCAAAACTTGTCATGTTTGAAGCAGTCTGTCCAGTGCATCCTCATGTTCTGCAGGAGTCATTGAGGTTCCAACAAGAGTTTGAGCATCCCATGCTCCTAAAAGATCTGCTGGTGGCACAACAGGTACATTGAAGCATTCTTTGATGTGGTCAGCAACCACTTCAGTAGCTCCTGCAGCATCCTGGTGTTGCATGACCATCACAGTGAACCCTTCACCAGTCTCTAATTGCACTTGAAAAGATGTTGCGTTTCCTGAGATCTGTTGTGACCATCTGCTTTCCCCTCCTCCTGTTTGAATGGATAACTCACCCCTTGTGTGATCTAACGAAATAGTAGGCTGGTCGACATCATCGATGACGTGGAAGAGATTTGTGTCATCACGACTTCCCCAACTAACCATCTTGGTGATGGCCCTAAGATGGCTCATCAACGGTTTGTAGTCTTGCGGCGGAGATGGCTGATCCTAGCCTGTGCTGGGACCTGCTTCTTGTTGTTGGCTGGGACCTGTGGCTGGAGGTTGACTGGGTCCTGCAAGTTGAGTTACAGGTGATCCAGTCATCTGTTCTTCTTCTTCATCTGGTCCCAGCTCCTCACCAGTGCTCTTTCTTGGAGCTGGCGCCTTTAATAATTCAGCATAAGAAGCATTTTGGGCCTTTCAGAGGACGTCATTTGTGTATCCCCAAATACTAGCCCGTCGGCACAATTTTCTGATAAGACAGGGAAAAGGGAGTGCTATCTTCCCTAACTTCCATTCTTCGAATCACCTTAGGATCTTCATCAAATATAGATGGGGAAGGTTGGCATTAACCTTTCTCATCAACATTGCACATCCTCTCGTCGCATACGTTGATATTCTTTTCAAACTTTTAGTGGGGAAGAGGTGATAGGTTCCAATTTTAAAATAAACTCGCTCTTCCATCGTCAGCTCACCAAAAGCTTTATTTCTACCATAAGCCTTCTCTAACCAATCCTTTCGCACATTAGGGTTTGATCGGGTAGATAATCGAGCAACATGGGGGCAACATGGGGGCCTGAATTCGGAAGGTTTAACACTTCTGAAATTGCCTGTGCAAAAAAATCTACTGTCACACCAAAAATATTAACCATGGTGCCTTGATCCTTATTGTGCCAGAACAGGTATGTTTCACCTAAGTACCAGGCACCGCACTTAGAGAGGATAGGCCATAAGGGAGACCCTTTAAGGTGATCCCTAACAGTCTCAGGAGCAAACTATGCAAAAGGTTTAAAGTTAAGCTCCATGATCACTGTAGCAATTGTGGACTTCGTATGGATAGCCTGAACACATTCCGGGGGCAACGTGAGTTGTTGTCCCAGTTCAGGTGCAGCAGCAGCTCCTCTTTCTACCTGTCTGGATTGTCCTGTAGGAGGTTCTTCTTGATGGATGCTAAACGATTGCACCTCCTGTTCTGCATGTTGTCTGGCAGGGACTCATCTTCCACCTCTTTGAGGTTGTTTTGCTTCACCTTGAGTAGGACCCTCTCGCTGAGCACGTTTCGGGGCCATCTGCAATCACACGGGCCAAACGTTAGTAAGGTTGTTTTCAAAGTTAAGTTATACCTTACTACATGCCTTTAATTAAAGATCTTATGTTATCGTGTGATTATGCCCAAAAATTATAATAATGGGTCCTATAACATAGGTGGATTTCATTTTAATCTCCCG
>MNCI01004725.1:120007-168386 GCA_015680685.1 Gnetum montanum
GGTAAGAAAATCTAATCTAGCCTAAGTGCGACGAGCAACCGATTCCTTGATCAACCGTACACATCTTGGACCTCGTGCACGACTACCACTGGGACTACCAAGCATAGATCCTAGGTACACCATTGGGATTACCAAGCGTAGATCCCAAATACGCCACTAGGTTACTAAGCGTAGATCCTAGCTACACCACTGGACTACCAAGCAGTCACACTTAAATGCTCGTAATCAAGTCGTACTCGTTTCGCATTCTAGGAGTTTAAGGGTGAGAGAGAGAAAATAATAAATAACATTAAATAAATAAACAAACAAATAAATAACAAAGTGAATGCTGCAATGATGAAGTAATCTCAATCTTTATTGTCGGTCATGTGCGTGTCCAAGTACGACACACTCAAATAAAGACACCGTACAATTACATTCACCACATTGCAGGCAGACACGGAAAAAAAATCTAACTCTGGAGGGATCAAACTGCTAGAGCTTCGCTACTCTAAAACTGGGATCCCCAAACAAGGGAGTGCCGCCTCTTATTTATAGACATTGCGGCGGACTACGATATCGTGTACGCGATATTGTAGGAAAGACGCGATATCGCGGCCTATGCGAATCGCATCTCATCATATACCATTAGGCTAACACCTCATTGTTAAAAAATTATATAAGTTGACAAAACTGGAAACTTTAACATGTTCTTCAAATTGGACATCAAAATCTATAGCTCGCTTATGAATGATAACACTGCATACCTATATATAAAAGACCCTATATCTAGAGCACATTGCACCATTGAAGCATTGCCTAACTCAACAAAAAAAAAAAAAACAAAAATAATACCTTGTATGAAAGAATTGGATGTCATGATTTTTTATTCACATCATTTAATTGTGAAATAAAACTTCAATTACAAGACAATTAATCCAAAATTTGAATGAAAATATATTGTGATGAAAGATCAACAACATTCTCTACAGAGCAAGGGCTTAGGTCTAGATGTGTTAAAGTAGGAGGATGTCTTGGCTTTTTTAAGGGAACAATGTCTCATGTATTTCCTAGTGCTCTTTATGAATGTTGCATATGTGCCTTGCATTGGTTCAATCATTTATATGATTATCAAAATTTCTTCACAATGCTCCTAATGCATGGACTAATATGTGATGTATGTATTTTGTACCTACTGTATTGACCTAAATCATCGGTGTAAGGTTGGAAGGGAAAACAAACATCGAAAGATCATCAAACAGGCACAACTGACCCTACCTTCACTTGAGGGCAAGCTGGAAAAGGAAATGAAGGCAGAGCACCTTGGATGGTCTGCATACAAATCAACCAAGAACTTCCTCGAGCATACACTATGGCTTTTGCTGGGGTTTCGTAACTAATGATGTATGGAATGTAAATAGTAATGTATGAAATGCAAACAGAATGTATACGAAACTGTATTACAAACAAAATGTAAACTGAAATTTAAAATAGAGCAAACAATATAATGGCTAGGAAAATGAACTATATTGTATTGCTTAGAAAGGATGTGCATCGGTCAAAGCGTAACTGCATGTGTGGATGGTAAGTCAAGCGCCAAGCCCTGGGGTGATGTGTTTCAGAAGTGCTTGGATGTTAGGAGTCAGGTCTGACCGAGCACCCAAGGATTGTTGGTCTGAGTTTCCTAAGCTATCAACATTCAAAATTGCCAACCCTATTCATGTGAATTGACAAGGTATTTATAAGGTTCGGCTAGCTCGGGTGCGGAATTCATGGATGGAATCAACGGCTAAGAGATGAGAGGAAAACAGATCGAGTGACATGTGTTCAATGGATAGCTGTGCATGAGTTGGACATGTGCAGGCAAGCTACATTCTTCACCAGGTGCATTGTATCTTACAACGGATGTTAACTTACTCAAGCTAGCTTACGCTTATGGAGGTAGATACAATTTGGAGCGTAAGAGCTTAACAAGCTCACAAATGATGAAAATTTACAATGAAAATGATAATGTACAACAAGAGAAATTAACTTCAACTCGCTTGAAAATTCTTGATCTCTGGATTGATTGATTGCTACAGGATGTCGACTTGAGTGATTTTATGGCTATTCAAGGCATCTTTGTTTCACCAGAGCTTTCAGCGTGAGTTGATTTTATCTTGGCGTGTCTCCAGCATGCTCACGCTGCACTCATGCTACCAGCATGACCTCAGTGTGAGTGAGCCAAAAATGACATGGGGTGCACCAAATTTTGATCTTTAAAGCTTGTTTCTTGAGTATAGAAATTATCTGACTGTGTTTGACCTTGAAAGTGATCTGCAAGTCAAAAATTGAGCTTGATGTACCTTGTTTTGAACCACTTTTGGTAGCTCATGCTAGACTCATGCTGCCATCGTGAGTGCAGTGTGACCATAGCGTGAGCTACAAAAACTTGCAATTTTGGATATAAAATCTGTACTTCTGGAGCTTGGAACTTGAAGTTGTCAACAATGAACCCTGAGGATGACTTGCAGCTTGGAAATCAAATCATTTTGGCTTAGTTTTAAGGCTCCCAGAGTTGGTTACATTGTACTCACGCTACCAGCGTGACCTCAACGTGACCACAGCATGAGTGGGGAAATTTGCATCATTTGACCTGAATGTTGAAACTGAAGTAGGGAATAGTGACCTTTGAGGATGGTTTGTACCCTCAGATTTGGACCAGATTTGAAGCATTTTTGACTTGATCTTGAATTCATTGGAGTTACTCACGTTGAGGGCAAGCTAGCTTGACGAGCCAAGTGTGAGCAAGCTGGGCGTGAGTTCCATGCCTTAGTCAAATTCTTTCCACCCAAAAGCTAATAGCCTTTGGGTTGTTCTTATTTCAAAATGTTAGGCCAAAATTAGTGGTGTTTCATCGGTCCCTCTTTGTTGACATCTGGAGGAGTCCACCCAAGAGGCATTGACAAAGAAGTGCAAAACCCCATGAACAACCAAGTACCGAGTGAAACACCACAAAATTTCAGCTTAACACTTTGAAACACCACAAAACATGTCAAATCAAGTAGTCTTAAGCATAATTTTTAACATCAACTCAACCCCCAAGGACAAGCAACAGTTCTACTTGTTCATAGGCTCTAGAAAATCAAAATTTGGGCATGAAACATGGCATTTTGGCTAGGTCATGCTAAGGTCATGCTGGGGTCATGCTAAGGTCATGCTGACAGAGTGAGCCTAGCGTTACCTATCAAAAGTGGCTTAAATCGAAGCAAGAAAAAATTCAAATTTAGCATCCAATCCACCTTGGAGAGAAGGCAATAGTTGCACCTCAAAGAACAAGCGTTAGAGGTCAAGATTTAGCTTAAAATGTGTCACTTTCAGTTGGTCACGCTGAGGTCACACTGACGACGTGAGCCCAATGTGAGCACTGTTCACAACCAAGTAAAAGCACTTCTAATGCACACGGAGGACATGCCAGGATCAAATTAACTCATGCTGGAAGCCCTGGTAAAGTAGAGATGCCTCAAACAGCCACTAAACCATTCAAATTGACATCCTACAGCAACCGATTCAAAGGATCATGAAGCTTCAAGAGAGCCGGCGTCAATCCCTCTTGGAATCCATTGTAAATTTTCATTGTAAGCCTCACCATCTATGAGCTTGCCAAACTCTTACGCTACTTCCATGGGCATAAGCCAGCTAGCGATTGTAAGATATAGTGCATCCAGTCCAGAACGTAATTTGTCCATGTACACCTATCACATGATCCATTTTTCTCTCGTGTCACAGCCATTGATCTCATTCGCAAATCTTACTCTTGAACCTAGTGAAATGCATAAATACCCCATTCATTGAAATAAATGGGGTGGGAAATTTTGAAGCAAGAAAACCAGTAATCTTGAGCTCAGACGCACATGATCCCCAGCACCTGCAAACACCTCACATCGGAGCTTAACGTTTAACTTGCAATCCAGACACGCAACTACATTTTGATCAGTGTACATTTTATCAATTAATACAATACAGTTTCATTATTTCCTTCCATTCATATTGTTTAATCTATTGACGTGTTGTTTACAATATAGCTCTATTTACGCTTCCTTTACAATTCAATCTCTATTTACGCTCTGCGCTTTGTTTGCATTTCATGTCGCTGTTTGCATTCCGTTTACATTCTGTTTACATCGTTTACAATAATCCCAACGCTAGCCATAGCATACACTAGGGGAAGTCCTTGGTTGATCTGCATGTAGACCATCCAAGGCACTTTGCCTTTTGTTTTCTAGCTTACCCTCACGTGAAGGTAGGGTCGTTTGTGTCTCTCAAGAGATCTTTCGGCATTCATTTTTCCTCTAGCCTTACATCGACAATTTCGAATAGCGTAGAAATTGGCGCTAGAAGGAGGTCTTAAACCTCTATTCCGTACACACATCATCGCATTCCCCACTGTCTAGTGTCTAATGTCCAGCATCTACTAGTTGCCTGTGGCCCAGCATCCATACGCTACCTGTTGTCCAGCATCCATATGCTGCCCTCTCTTCAATGTTTATACGTTGCTTCCTCCTCAGTGTCCACATGCTGTCCTTTGCCTCCAGACATTACCTTCTACCCTAGATGCTATGTTCTATCTATAGACACTGTGCCTTGTCTTCTAATGTTTTGACTTGTCTTTCAATGCTGTGCCTTGTCCTCAACGTACACACGCTGTGCCTTTGATCCCAGCGTGCACACGCTATATTTTTAAGCGTAGACACGATATACACTATACCTCCCTCCTAAAAGTGCACACACTACACAATTGCACACGCTGCCCAATCTTTCTCATGCTAGCTTACACACACTACAGTTAATTACGCTCCCTTTCAGTCACACTACCTATCACTACACAGTTGCATATGTTGCCCAGCTTGCTCAAGCTAGGCCTGCATACCCTGCTTATACAAATTTACTAGTCAAGCCAGTTACACACATGGAATCTTCTCAGATTAAAGCAACACTGCCTGTTACTAACCTTAATGCTAAAATCTTAAATCCTATGACTGCAATTGAACCCATAATTGTCGTTGGGGAGATGAACCCTCAAGGGCCAACTCGTCGGTCACTTAGGTTACAAGGAAAGGACCCCGCCTATACAATCCTCATCCCAGAACAATCCAATTTCATCCACGTAAAGATCCAAGCTAACCTACCCATTGATCACACTGAAATGGAAGCAAAGCAACATTAAGAACTCATCTATAAGGGAGGCCATAACTTTATTCCTTTAGCATATGACGTAATTCCCCTATCTGAATCCCACCATGAACTCATATCCCAGCTCCTCATGGCAAGGAATCAAACCTTGCGGCAACCCATTATAGAGCCTTAGAATGGAGATGATGAAGATGATTTCGTGGTCCAATCCAAACATGGGGATTCATACCACACTCTCAGTCCTCATACTTACGTGAACCCATTATTCCATCCTTTCATGGGAGAGACCATGTCTCTTCACACATTTAAAAGCACTCAAGCACCTGTTTCTCAACAGGAGGCATCCATTCTCACTCCTACTCTCCCCACGACCAACACCCAATTCAATGCACCCATCTCCGTTATTCCTCCGATCACCACGCTATCCCATCTCCTACAAGTACAAGCACAACAAATCTCCTCTCAAACTAATGTAGGAGAAACCTTCCCACCCCAAGTAATTGGGATGCCATCTGTGATACCCGCTTCTACATCTACTCACTATATACCATGAGTGCAAATCCAAGGAACACCCTTCACTACTTTGACTCAATAGGTTTAGGGTGTTCCCTCACAACTTGTAACTGGGTAGTGGCCCATACCTGGCATTCAAAAATATCAATTGGCTCATTATAGCATACCACCTGTTACAATTTCATCCATGAATGTCCCTCAAGTACAACCATCAACAACCCTGCAGTCATCTTTCCCACAAATTACACAACACTCTAACTATTATCATGTTCAATCTAAGCAACCAGCCAGTCCACCTAGTGCCCAAGAATGGGTAGAGGCTAGGAGAATGATGCAAACATTGATCAATGAGGTAAAACACCTCAAAATTGCAAACAATGAAGAAGTCAAGGTGATGGATTTTTATCAGGATGATCCGATTAGCTCTTCAGTGCCACCATTGACTCTACCAAAAGGAATTTCATTGCCGCAGTTGACCAAGTATAACGGAGAGGGAGATCCAAATGCTCACCTAGTGACATTCCGATTAAAGTGTCTCTTGCTTCAAGCATGGCCTCATGCAATCCTATGTGTCTACATCATGTTCTTAACTGGGAAAGCCTTGGACTGGTACTGGGCCCTACCACGTAATTCCATATCCTCTTTGGAGGATTTGTTGCATCAATTCGTTACCCATTTTAAGTATAACCTGAATCCTGAAGCCATTCTAGACTATCTAATCCAAATAAAATAAGTGTCATTAGAGCCCGTACAAAATTTCATCCAAAGATGGAGCGCTGCTCTTAATGAACTTCATGAGCCTATCCCAAAAACATATCAACTTACAATTCTCAAAAGTGCCGTGAATGATTTCGTCAAGTCAAAACTCTACTATTTGAATGCTCGTACTTTGAGTCAAGCATTTGTCCAAATCAAAAACATAGAAGAGGCAGCACAGACAAGTCATGACCCAGCTTACCTAACTTTTAAAAGTTAAAATATGAGGAAAGATAAGGACAAGTCTAAAAAAAACAGTCGTAGCAGTGGCGAAGGTAGCTTGACCTAACAATGTAGGGAAAAAAGGGAAGCAACCCACTACCCCCACTAGTCATGAAAGAACTGCTCCTCCACCTATACCTGAATCCTCGTCTGCCCAAACTGCTAACGTGGGTCACACTCGTACCTTTGAATGAAAGGACCTTGCACAGTACACACCCTTACCCATGAAGCCTTCACAACTACTAGACCAACTTCTAAAGGCTAGGTTGATTCAACATAAGCAAATGTCTCTTGCAGCATCTCAAAGACATGATCGATACTGTGAATTGGTTAAAAACCCAACGTTGGCAACAGCTAATGAACCACTTGTCCCAAGGGGTTTCAGGTTAGACAGATTCTATGAGTATCACCAAAGGTGTGGTCACAGAACCAATTATTGCTTTACCCTGAAACAGGACATACAACATATGATTGATAGAGGTGAGATATTCTTTGACGAGGCGAACCCAGTAAGACCTCAAAATTAGACTATGGGGGTCTACAAAGACCCTCTTAACACCAAAGAGTCGTCCTACATGATTAACACTATCCATGTCAGCAATGAACAAGAC
The DNA here is from genome assembly GCA_015680685.1 of Gnetum montanum. NCBI lineage: Eukaryota > Viridiplantae > Streptophyta > Gnetopsida > Gnetales > Gnetaceae > Gnetum > Gnetum montanum. The sequence goes on from MNCI01004725.1 coordinate 127,261, forward strand.
ATTCGATGAAGGCCTTTTGCGATCTGTGTGCCTACTGGAACTGTATCTACACTAACACCTCCACAAGCTCCTTTTGCCATGCATACACCTCCTAAGCCACGAAAACCATTTGTCATCCAAGTACACCTAGCGGTTGCAACAGCAAATGTACCATCGCAAACTTGACCTATTCCATTTGAGATGCGGGTGTCGCAACACTTTGATGTGCAACCTTCAACAGTTCCTCTACGACCCTCGCAAGAATGCCTCACCAATAGACGGACTAGGGAACGTCTGGCCAAAGAGCATCATGGTCATGAGTTAGGACCACCCAAACCCACACCATTGAATGCCATTCCTATGGTCCCAATTACTAATCATCCTAGCACAAGTCGCCAAGACAAAAACACAAGAATGCCCAATGTCCCAAACCTAATAGCTACAATTAAAAGCACAAAAACTCTTCTGCAAGAGATACAAATGTTGGGTTAAATGGATCAAGTCTCGACAAATAAAAACATTCCAAATAGCAAAGACTTGGCTAGCACCCTGACCCAGGTTACATAGGCCCTAAAGAAAAAGAACACCTCTCTAAGCCTATATGACTTGGTAATGACCTCCCTAGTACATCGGGAATCCTTGGTGCATATGTTGACTTCAATCCCTATTAGTGAAGACCTTCCAGCAAATGCACCATTGATTTATGCTGTATTGTCTCCACATCAAGAATCGAGGTCCACATCCCTAGGATTTCATGCCAATAACATTAAATGAGACAAAAAAATGGGAGTGGTCACTACTGCCCCTATGTTTATAACAATACAAGTTAACCAATTTAAGATACATAAGGTGCATGTCAATGGTAGGGTGGCAACAAATGTAATACCCTTCTCGATCATTAAATGATTGGGCCTCGTGGAATAAATGCGGCCAACAACAACATCATTCTTGAAATCTTTCAATGGTTCCCGTGTTGTGGTAAAAGGCATGATTACCTTGGATTTCATAGCAGGGGACCGCTTCCCCACATTGGCTGAATTCATAGTTGTAGATGAAATGTCAGGGTTCAATCTAATTTTGGGACAACCTTGGTTAGCTCAACTAAAAGCTATGTCATCACCAATCCATCAAGAAATTCACCTACCTTATGAGGGTGGTGAAATCTTCATACACGGAGATATAGCAACATCATTTACTTCCTCACACGTAGGAACGAACTAAGGGTCAGACGTTGAACTCTCTAAACCTAAGCAAGACAACATTAGTGAAGTCCTAGATAATAGTCAATCTCCAACCTGTGACCCTCCTAAAACGGAGGAAGCATTAGAAGATGCAGACATAGGAGCCATTCCCACAGATGTCCCTTGGTCAGAACTACCATTTGATGTATCCAGCGAGGGGGACGACGAGTACAAAATCATGCCTATGCATCCCACCTCATACAACAAATTGCAAAAATTAAAGAAACAGATTAAAAAATAAGACAAACTACTAAACATCTGGAATGATGGTAAACTACTAAACGTCTGCAATGACGTTAAACTAGCCACGGTCAGAGATGACCGGTTCTTCTAAATTCACCGAAACAGCTACGGTTTGCTCCCTTTCTTTGACAAAGATACAATAGTCCACCATGACTTTAAACTGATACGCGCAGCCCAAAATGGCCCCAAACTAGAGCACGGTAAATTACTAGTTTACCAAAATCTCACTATGTCATTCTCGTTTACATTTGGCAAGTTACAATTTCCGTTTATCTTATGTTTACCAGTCACGATTCCAGTTTACACTTACGTTCACAAATAAACCTTCAAAAAATAAAAAAATAAAACAAAATTTATGCAATACGAAGTGATAGCATATTACGCCATGATCATGTTACATATTTCCTCGCACATTCCAAAAACAAAATAACAAGTCAAAAGACTAAAAGAAAATGACAAGACTAACAAGCCAAATCAGGCACTAGCACTAGGAGGGGGCTAGTCCTCAAAATCCTCTACATCATCAGCTCCCATCCCACTGGGGCCAGCCTCATCACCACCATGTCCAGTCATGGCACTTCCTATTCAACAAATCCATCTGGGCCCTCTGTTCGGCCAAATCCTGAATCACCTCCACCTTGTTATTCAAGTTTGCCCACTAACGTGCATAGGTGATCTCAGATGTCCACCAGGTACTATCACCAGCCAATCTAGCAGAGGCAAAATTATAACGAGCTTGCAAGTCATTCCTTTCCTTTGTTACTTTTGCCAAATTTCCTTTCAATGATTGGATTTCAAGCCATAACTACTCAATTAAGCGCTTGCAGGTCTAGAGAGACTTGGCATTTGGAACAACACAACCTGAAACTGCATCATAAATACTTCTTGGAATCTACTCAACATCTTTGGGCAATTTTAGAAGACCATCAACATGGGTAGCCTTGGAAGGACTCCATTGAAGCTTTGCACCTACAAGTACAANCAGAAGACCATCAACATGGGTAGCCTTGGAAGGACTCCATTGAAGCTTTGCACCTACAAGTACAAAAGAGATCTCCAATAAATGCAAAAATACAATGAACCCAGGCACTTAGCATAAAGTACACACCTAATGCAGGATAAACCTGTTGCAGATGAGCAACAACATCATTGACAATGCTAGTAAAAAATTCTACTTTATTGGGCATCTCATGCCACAGCCTCAATGGATCGGTGGATGTTGAATCTATACAGGAAGGCACCTCAACCGGGGCCTCTAACTCTGACCCATCCACCTGAGATGAATTGGCTATGGGTGCTTCGGCATCCATGTCTAATATTAAGAAGAGCCATGATAATCAAAATAATATACAAAGCTAAGAAGTATGAAATGCGGATCAAACTAACAAGACTTACCAAGCGGCCCTTTGTTGGTCATCTCAGGTGGATCACCAAGGTGTAGAGACCCATCAAAGAAACTATCAAAGATACCTTTCTCATCGNTGCTTAAGGACATCTAAAGCCTCAGTAAGCATTGCTCCCATGGTATCTGTTTCATCCTCTTCTCGTAAGATGGGAATCACCTCAACTGTTTCTTCCCTTGTTTCCTCCTCTTCATCACACCCAATGGTAATTGCTTCGGGTTCACCCATTGGAGTTAATTCTTCCCTTTCCCTCTTGGGGGTATCCTCTGTTAATGGCCAAAAAATATAAAGTTAGCATGAAATAATAGGTATGCATATTTAAGTAAGAAAATAAATTCAAAAAGTGATGAAAACACTTAAAACCAAAAAATAAAAATAAAAATAAAGAAAAACTTACTTGCTCTTGGCAAGATGAATCGAATCTTCTTTGCCCTTGGCAGTCTCACCTCCGTAACAGGTGCTCTTGAATGCTCAACCCTTTTCACTTTAGCCTTAGCCTTCCTGATAGTCTCTTGAATCAAGTGCTCAACTCTCCTAAAAGTTGTGTGTAGTGTAGGTGGTTCCAACCCCAAGCTATCATGTGAATGGTGGGAACGACTGGCTGCACCCCCTATTGTTACCAAGATTGATTCTTCGATGCCTTCGGGTGGATCTTGGGATCTAGTGGTGTTAAATAGATGACAGATCCAAGGGCGAGACATCATCATTAAAAGAATCAATGATGGAAACCATTTTGGTCACGAGAATGCTAGGAGTCAAGGCAGTAAATAGGTCCATCAAACCCGCATTGGTAAGATGGATGATGATTTGTTTAGGTGCTTTCTTGTGCAACCACCATTGCGACTCCTATGTATCTCCAAAATTCATAAAGAGAGTGGCCTCAATATTCCCAGATATGATGGTAACCTCATCAAGAGGAATAGACGTTGTGGAAAAGACACAGGAGAAACTGAGTAAAAATTTAAGAATATGATAAGCAAAGATGTAACAAAAATGAAAACCAAGCCTGGAACACAACCATTTACCGTTAGCAAATGGAGTAGGCACATTGGTTATAAGATCAACCGTTTGAGGAAAAATGGGCCTGTGAAGAGACCAATCCTCATGCAGCTAGCCATGAACTTGACAACGCTCAAGGGCCCTAGAGAATTGCCTAGGATAACTGACAATAGCATCCTTGGTCTGGCCTAGCACTGTAGCATGAAGAGTATGGCCTCTCATGAACGTCTCCAAAGCTGTACGTACCAAGGCAAGCCCATTATCATCCTCATGCAATCCATGCTCAGCAAAATAGGGCCTGCAAAAGAACAAGTATTCATATGTAAGTAATGATATAATGCTAAAGGAACCAAAGTTAGTATGAGTATAAAAAGAGCATACTTTTCTACTCGGTGTACTGTTCTAGGAAAATTTTGAAATAGTGTATGTACATGGTAGGCTAGAAAAAGTGTACTACTACTATTGTAATGGATGTAAGATGGCAATCCCCACACACGGGTCAAAGGACGTGTAGATCTAGGACCTTTGGGAACACCTCCCTCAACTACATATAGTCCCTCATCTATGTCCACAACAAAAGCTGATATGCCTTGTGTTGAGCCAAACAACATGGTCTCAAAAATATCGTGCGTCAGTTGCTCACTCAAATGAGACCATATGACAATGCTGAAATTCTGCAACATAAATGATAAAAATGCACTAACATTCAGACGAAACCATATTACATGTGCCCCAATCTGCTTGTCATAACTAGACATTTTCTGCTCCCAAGGGCCAAACCAAGATAGCACACCAACGAGTTCAACCACGAGGAGAAAAGGATTAGGCCCCCTGCATAGAGCCAAAACCTCAGGTAAGTAACTTAAAACATGTAAAACATATAAACTAAAAACAAAATAAATAAGAAAATAAACCTAACAAATAACTAGCATTCAATGCACACACAAGCTCACCCCATGAGACAAGGACATCAATGTCTATCTGATGAATTTAATACTNCAAAATGACTAATGCATATACAAAAGAAAAAGGAAAATCGTAGTTAGATGTCTGATTTAGGCGAAGATTGTTTACCAGTCTCGGTCGTAATTCATGCTAAGGATTAACATGTGCCCCTGTGACTCATGCTAGGGCACATATACGTCCTGCAACTCAATTTATGCCATGCCCAACATCGCATCAGCATCAACGCTAAAATTACCACTCTGCCCGCGCTCGGTAACGTTGCACATAATCCTCAGCCACGTTGTCTAGATCTCATAAAACCCCCATTCATGCCTCGCAATACAACTCATGCCCTCGTCACTCACACTAGGCATGCCCTGGGTTGCTCATGCTGGGCGTGCCCTAGGTTTGATCCCTACATTGCTAACCGATCCTTATGGTACCCACACGTGGATCGCACAACCACAATAAAAATGGTGAAACTCAAAACCTTAGCAACATCCCTGATGCCCGAGATGCACACGAGAAGACCACAAAATAAATCCCAGAATCTAGCAAAAATCTCCACTTTGAAACATAGTAAAAGCAGCAGCCCTAATCGCTCATGTTGTGCTTGCACCACAATACAATGCCATGGAACAGGAACGCATGAAAAACATACTTGCATAGAGTCCCCATCCATGATGAAATCTTGGGTTGAGGAAGGAATTGAAGCAACTATTCGCTCTCCTCCACTAATGATAAGCTAGCCTATTTCTTCCCCTTGCATTCGCTTGTTTTCTCTTTCCCCTTCATTGTCATTACTCACGCTCACACCGCTCATGCCCTGTACCGTGGTCACGCTGCCCTACCAACACTTCCTGTTGCTCACACTACCAATCCCTCTAGCTCACGCTACTTGCACTCCTTATTGCTCACGTTGTGTTGAACACCTAGTTACTCACACTTTGACGCTTCAATCCCCTTTTACCCTGTCTTAACTTATCCCACGTGGTTGCATTGCATTTTTTTTTCTTATTGGAAGTTTTATTTGTATTTTTAATTTTATTTTTATTACTTCTCACATTGTCCTCATTGTCATGCTCTCAAGATAGTTTTGTTTCTATTCCTTTTCTATGCATTAACACCTAAACATTAAAGACGAAATGAAGCATGAAAACTAAAAACTCAAAATCAAAAACAAAAAAGGAGAAATTAAATTACAGTGTTAGTATTCACCGGAAATATGAACACTACGTGGCCCAGTAAGGCCTAAAACTACCATGCGGTCTTAGTATGACATTAAAATACCCTTACGTTCTGTAATTTCATTAGAACATAAATTAAATGAAGCTAATTTATATTTAGCAACTCGTCCATCAAGAAAACCTCGCTCACGGTGCTTCTAGTTTAAATTGGCAGGAACAAGCACATGGACAACAAGAACCTCTTTTCAACATTGTCTATCAATGGACCTCACGGGGCCATAAAAATAATGATTAATCTAGAATCCTTAGATCTAGAGTCATGTAATCATGCTAATTTTGTGGCATCCACTCAAGAAACATTAGACTACCCCAAGGGTATGACTAAAACTTTGGACTTAGAAGCCGACAACATCACTGAAGATCCCTTCGTCGAAGTCCCCATCACTATGTCTAGTGGCGAAGTTAAAACATTAAAATTAAGTACTCTACTAAATACACAACTTACCAATGACATTACACAAGTGCTCAGGAACAAAATCAAAAAATTCGCTTGGTCATATACCGATATGCCAGGACTGGACCCTCGAATCATCCAGCATAACATCATCCTCTATGAAAAACTTAAACTAGTAAAGCAAAAAGCACGAAAGGTGAAACCTAAGGTAGCATTGGCAGTTCATAATGAAATCACAAAGCTCTACCCAGCCGGTTTCATTCGAGCTATTGACTATGTCGATTGGGTATCCAACATTGTTGTAGTTCCTAAGAAGAATGGTAGCATTCGCATATGCATTGACTTCCGTGACCTCAACGTAGCCACTATAAAGGATGATTTCCCACTACCCAGTATCGATCAACTCATTGATTCAACTACTGGGCATGCATTGTTATCCTTTATGGACAGATTCTCAGGATACAGCCAAATCAAGATCAACCCAGAACACCAACTCAGGACGACCTTCATGACACCTTGGGGCACTTTCTGTTATATAATGATGCCATTCGGTCTCAAAAACATAGGCACTACATATCAATGAGAAATGACATATATATTTAGCAATTACATGCTTGATTCGCTCAATGATTATGTAGACGACATCACAGTCAAGTCCAAAACAACTGAGCAACACACAAAGCACCTAGACTTAATACTCAAATGCTGTCTCAAGTACGACCTTAGACTTAACCCAAAGAAATGCATCTTTGGAGTTAAAACGGGCAAAATGCTTGGCTTCATAGTCTCAAAAACAGGGATATAAGTAGATCCCGATAAGGTTAAAGAAATAACTAGCATGAAACCACCTAGGAACCTTACCAAATGGTGTGGCCTACAAGGTAGATTGCAATTCATCAGACACTTTATCACAAAATTGACAAACAATTTAAAACCTATGCAACATTTACTACGAAAGAATGTCCATTTTCAATGGACTCAACAATGCCAAGAAGCCTTTGAGAACATAAACACGAAGCTAGCTCAACTGTCGATAGTTCACCCCTCATAAAGCAAAAAACCTTTTTACATCTGCCTTGCTACATCCGACTCATCCATTGCATCAATGCTCTGCCAAAAATGAGAAGATGGAGCTGAGATCCCCATTTACTATTTAAGCCACACCTTATTTGCCTATGAATAATGATACAATGACGTGGAGAGATCATGTCTTGCCCTGGTCTTTTCCTTAAAAAAGTGGCAACATTACCTCTTTTGCAATCAAGTTAATATCATTTGCAAAGATAATGTGCTTCAAACTCTCACTAATAACATCTATGAATCAAGTAGGATAGCTAGATGGAAGGCGATGATTGCAGAATTTGATCTACACTATAATCCTCCACTAAGGGTCAAGTGGTAGTCAATCAACTGACCGTCTCACCAATACAAGATCAAGTGACAATCAACCCCGAATTCCCTGATGAAAATATTAATAGCATAGACACAGTGCCTGATAACTATGATGCAATCTTGTACTTTGATGGAGCATCTACCTTGCAAGGAGAAAGTGTTGTAGCCGTCATAATGCATTCTTTTGGAGAAATTCGATCCTTTGCCTATCGGCTAACATTCCCTTGCACCAACAACGTGGCAGAGTACGAAGGTCTTCTTAGAGGTCTTATGGTAGCACTAACTTTAGGAATCACACGTCTTGTAGTCCAAGGTGACTCACAATTAGTAATCAATCAAGTCATGGAGGTTTATGCATGCAAGGCCTCTCATTTACAACCATACTATGACCTAAGTAAGCACTTGCTAAAACAATTCACTAATGTAGACATGCAACATGTTCCTAGGAATGAAAATACCATCACCAACGCACTTGCTACACTGGCCTTAAACATGACACCTGAGATGTTCCATATGTTACCTAATTCCATAAAAAATTGTACCAAACCTATAACATATGCTCTTGATGAAATACCCATAGAATCTATTAGTACTACACAAGTGATAGAATGATATGACAACATAAAAGAGTACCTTCTACAAGGCGAAACGTCACAACATTTGACAAGTGGTTAAAAGGACGCAGTGCGAAAACACTCTTGGAAATATGCATTAATAGGAGACACATTATGTCGTAGATCCTATGAAGGCGTTCTGTTAGTGTGCATTAATAGCATCGATGGTCAAACAATCATGGAATAAGTTCATGAAGGACTTTGCGGAGGGCATATAACACCCAAAGCAATGGCAATGAAAATTAGACGTTTGGGCTACTACTAGCCACACATGGAGTACAATTGTTTCTCCAGGGTCAAAAAATGTAACACCTACCAAAAGCATGGTAACCTAATACATGTGCCACCTAATGAGTTGCATGCTACACAAATCACATGGCCATTCCAAATATGGGGATTAGACATCGTTGAATCGATAACACCACCGTCTTCAATAGGACATGGCTTTATTATCATGGTAACCAAATATTTCACAAAATGGGTGGAAGCTGTTCCTCTTAGGAAAATGACATCTAAACATGTCTGCAATTTCATATTAGAAAACATTGTGACTTGCTTTGGTATCCCGATGACCATAGTTACCGATAATGGACCACAGTTTAGTAGTACGGATACTAAAAGCTTCTATGAAAGCCTAGGTATTAAACAATCATTTTCATCACCATACTACCCACAGAGTAATGGCCAAGCAGAGTCTACGAATAAAATGATCATCATGGTGCTCAAAAAGATGTTGAATCAAAGCAAGAGATGACGGTATGAGCAGTTAATCTATGCATTATGGGCATACAGAACAACGCATTGAACATCCACAAGTAAGACACCATATATCCTTGTATACAGATCTAAAGTTGTGTTACCTTTGGAGTTACAGGTTCCCTCATTGTGGATAATACTCTCTAGCCTCCTTGATGAATGTCAGAACAACGAGCTATGCATTGTTGAACTTGACTCGATGAAGGAAGAAAGGGTGTGAGCACTTAATCAAATCGAATGGTACTAGAGACAACAACGGCAATGTCATCGACATGATCCACATAAGCGTCTGATCAAAAAAGGTGACCTAGTTCTCAAGGCAGTTTGTGAACACTCGAACAAATTCTTAGCTAACTGGGAAGGGCCTTACTTAGCCATCAAAGCATATGATAATGGGGCATTTAAGCTTGTCGACATGAACAGAAACGAGTTCGCCAACCCTATGAATCACCTATACCTGAAACCATACTACGTCTAATGAGCTCAAGGTATGTATTGGTCTTGGCATCATGACCTAAAACTGATACGACAGAACAATCTTGGCATCACCACCTTAAAACTAGCACCAAAGAACGTCCTGGCATCATGATAATAAACTGACACCACAGAACTCTATCTGGTATGACATTAGACTACCATGCTCATTCACCATAGTCCGCTAAGACTATAAACTAGCCTGCCACTTCATAGTTTGCCACGACTATAAACTAGCAATGCACCATCTACTATGACGATAAATGGGAAATGTTCAAAGGATTATGATGTGAAACTAGTCCACAACAGTCTACCAAGACTACAAACTGGTGACATCATCAACAACCTAATGTTATTTGAAAAGACATGTTGCTGCAATCGACTGTATGTGCTCACCAAAAACTTGCTGCATGACCTGTCACATGGACCTTGATAAAACTGATGCTGTTCAAGATTTTTTTTGCCTTGAAACTTCACATGATGTCTCCATTCCATCGGCCACATTCAAGTTTAAAGTTTTTACCTAACTGAATCATTTGTGGTTTTCTTGTCCCCTTGGAGTTGTGTTTGTAGGATGACACACTTGAGATGTTCGTGCATAGATGCATTTCATCATGATGACAGGGTATCACATTCTTCTTGATGCATGCAACTGGGTTAATTAATCTGTCCACAAGTACATTCCTGACTCTTGATGCATTCCCTATTCCCTATCATGTCCCAATTACCCTATTTAATTACACCTCCTAGAAACATTCTACTCCCCCAAAGCTATTGATACATTGTTGCACATTGTGATCCTCTATGCAGATGCGACACAAAACACAGTACATGATGCATAACACAAAATAGAAATGCTCAATCACAGGTAAAGCATAAAAAGCAAGCTCTTTCAAAAAGACCAAAAAAGGAAAAACAAAAATAAAAGAAAAAGAAAGATAAAACAAAGAAAAAATAAAAGAAAAGAAGAAAAAAAAAAGAAGAAAAAGAGAACAAAAAGGTCAAAGAGAAAAATGCAAGAAAAAGGTCTTCATGACCCCGTTGACATCATCAACTAAAGACCATTGGTTCTTCTGATATAAGCCCTAGGTGAGAAGGCAATTGTCTTGGGAAAACACTTGTGTTTTAAGTGATCATGTTGCACATCATCACATGGCTTTGGTTGTTTATAATGGGATCCCTTAAATGCAACACAAGGGTCCCCTTTCTCCAAAGAATGCACCCCCTATGCCTTGGTTCCAAGTCTGCTATACATTGGCTGTTGACAAGGACCGAAAACTAGCTCGTTCACATGAGAGTATACTTCTCCCACAATTCCAACAGTAACTATCACCTTTGATCAATTCCCAACTTCTCCCAGTTACAATCCTGTGCATCTTGAACCACTTTCCCTCAACCCAATGTACTTTTGAACATGGTGTGATGACATTCAGCCAAGGGTTGACAGTTAATGTTGGTACTTGGTTGTTCATGGTGTTTTGCACTTCTTTGTCAACGTCTCTCAGGTGGATTCCTCCAAAAGTCAACAAAGAGGGGCCAATGAAACACCACAAAATTTTAGCTCAACACTTTGAAATGAGAACAACTTGACTAAGGCATGAAACTCATGCTCATACTGTCAAGCTAACTTTCTCTCATGTAACCAACCCTGATAATTTCAAAATTAGATCAAAAAATGATCCTAATTTGAATGGGAAAGGCTCCCTTCGGGGCCCACTGATGATCACTCTGAGCTTCAGCACCCAGAACCCAAGATTTCAAGTCAAAATCGCATGAATCTTGCCACTCACACTGAGGTCAGGCTGCCTAGCATGAGTACAAGGTGAATACAGCTTGACCAACTTTTAGAGCCTTGAAACCAAGTCCAAATAATCTAAATTTGAGCATGCGAACTCCCCTCGATCTTCACTGATGTTCATTGTAGCTCCCAGCCTTCAAAACCTTGAAAATAAAGCTCAAAATCATATGATTTATTTACTCATGCCCAGGTCACATTGACAGCATGAGCCTAGCATGACCAAACAAAATAGGTCAAATCAAGCAATATCAAGCACAATTTTTAGCATCAACTCAACCCCCAAGGATAGGAAGTAGTTCTACTTGTTCATAGGCTCTAGAAAATCAAAATTTGGGCATGAAACATGGCATTTTGGCTAGGTCATGCTAAGGTCACACTAATAGTGTGAGCCCAGCATGACCTATCAAAAGTGGCTCAAATCGATGTAAGAACAGATTCAAATTCAGCATCCAAGCCACCCTGGAGAGTAGGCAATAGTTGCACCTCAAAGAACAGGCGTCAGAGGTCAAGATTCAGCTTAAAATGTGTCACTTCCAGTTGGTCATGCTGAGGTCACGCTAACGATGTGAACCCGGCGTGAGCACTAGTCACAACCAAGAAAAAGTACTTTCAACACACACTGAGGACATGCAAAGGCCAAATTAACTCACGCTGGGAGCCCTAGTGAAGCAAAGATGCCTCAAATAGCCACCGAACCATTCAAATCGACATCCTACAGTAGCCGATTCAAAGGATCATGAAGTTTCAAGCAAGCCGACGTCAATCCCTTTTGGAATCCATTGTAAATTTTCATTGTAAGCCTCACCATCTGTGAGCTTTTTAAGCTGTTACGCTGCTTCCATGGGCGTAAGCCAGCTGGCGATTGTAAGATATAGTGCATCCGGTCTAGAACGTAGTCTGCCCATGTACACCTATCACACGACCCATTTTTCTCTCGTATCACAGCCATTGATCTCATTCACAAATCCTACTCCCAAACCTAGCAAAATGCATAAATACCCTATTCATTGACATAAATGGGGTGGGAAATTTTGAAGTAAGAAAACTAGTAATCTTGAGCCTAGATGCACATGATCCCCAGTGCCTGCAAACACCTCACATTGGAGCTTAACATCTAACTTGCAATCTAGACATGCAACTATGTTTGACCAATGCACATTTTGTCAATCAATACAATACAGTTTCATTATTGCCTTCCATTCATATTTTTTACTCTGTTGATGTGTTGTTTACAATATAGCTCTATTCACACTTTCTTTACAATTCAATCTCTGTTTACGCTTTGCGCTCTGTTTGCATTTCATGTCACTATTTGCATTCCTTTTACATTCTATTCACACCATTTATGATAACCCCAGTGCTAGCTATAGCGTACGCTCAGGGAAGTCCTTGGTTGATCTACATGCAGACCATCCAAGGCACTCTGCATTTGTTTTTCCAACTTGCCCTCGTGCGAAGGCAGGGTCATCTGTATCTCTCCAGAGATCTTCCAATGTTCGTTTTTCCTCCAGCCTTACGTTGACGATTTTGGATAGCACACCAAGGATTAACCATCAGCCCATGGCTAGACATCATCGCACCATGTTCAAAAGTAGATGGGATTGAGGAAATGCGTATGGGATCAGGGAAATGTAGTTCAAGATGCAAGGGGCTGGTTGTAACCAGAGGGGGAGTTAGGAGTTGATTAAGGGTTATAATTGCTACCAGAATTGTGGGAGAGGAATGCTCTCACATGAATGAGCTATATCTTTGGTCCTTGTCAATAGCTAGTATTCAGCAGACTTGGAACCAATACATAGGAAGTGCGTTCTTTGGAGAAACGGGACTCTTGCAGAGTGTTTACGGGGCCCGTTGTAAATAGCCAAAGCCACACGATGATGTCCAACATGATCATTTGAGACACGAGTGTAACTATTTTTCCAAGACATTGCCTTCTCACCTGGGGCTTGTATGAGAATAGCCAATAGTCTTTGATTTATGATGTTAATAGGGTCATGAAGACCTTTTCTGTGTATTTTTCTCTTTAACCTTTTTGTTCTTTTGCTTTTTGTTTATTTCTTATTTTGTTTTGTTTTTGTTTTTTTTTGTATTTTTATTTTTTTTGTTTTTGTTTTCTTTTGGTCCTTTTGAAAGATCTTGCTTTTTAATGTTGTGCTCGTGCTCGTGCACTTGCATTTTGTATCATNTCTTTTTAATGTTGTGCTCGTGCTCGTGCACTTGCATTTTGTATCATGTACCATGTACTGTGTTTTGCGTTGCAACTACTTAGAGAATCATAGTTTGCAACAATGTATCAAGAGTTTCTGGGTGAGTCAAATGTCTCCAGTGGTTGTAATTGAATAGGATAAGGGAATCATGATGGGAAATAGGGGATGTATCAAGAGTAGGGAATGTACTTATGAATGGATTAATTAACCCAGTTGTGTGCACCAAGAAGAATGTGATACCTTGTCATCATGATGAAGTGCATCTATGTACAAATGCCTCAGGTGTGTCATCCTGCAAACACAACTCTAAGGAGACAGGAAAACCACATATGATTTGGTTAGCGAAGCACTTTAAACCTGAAAAAAAACAAGGAGATGGAGCCACAATGTGTAATTTAAAAGCAAACAGAATCATGAACAACATCAGCTTCATTAGGGTCCATGAGACAAATTACGCAACAAGTCTTTGTAGAACATGTATAGCCAGTTGTAGCAACATATCTTTTCAAGTATTGTCTGGTCATGGATGATGTCACTAGTTTATAGTCTTAGCAGACTGTTTTAGGTTAGTTTCATGTCATAACCCTTTGGACAACGTCATTTTAGCATCATAGCAGATGGTGCATTGCTAGTTTATAGTCGTAGCGAACTATGAAGAGGCAATCCAGTTTATAGTCTTAGTGGACTCTGGATGCTAGTTTCAAGTCATGGAGGATAGATGTGGAAATTTAGCATCGTACTTGATAGAGCTCTATGGTGTCATTTTACTATCATGAATCTAGGACATTTCTGTGGTGCCAGTTTCAAGTCATAGCCCTAGGACTGTTCTATGGTATCAGTTTTAAGTTGTAATGCCAGGATCATTTTGTGGTATCAGTTTTAAGTCATGATTCCAGGATTGTTCTATGGTATCAATTTTAGGTCGTGATGCCAGGACTATTCTATGGTATCAGTTTTAGGTCATGATGCCAAGACCGTTCTATGGTATCGGTTTTAGGTCGTGATGCCAGGACCATTCTATGGTATCAATTTTAGGTTGTGATGCCAGTACCATGATGTGCTAGTTTATAGTCTTAGTAGACTATTGAATGCTAGTTTAATGTTGTAGTGGACAGTGGATGTTGTGCCAGTTTAACGTCATAACCCAAGGATAGGCTATTGTGCCAGTTTAACATCATGACTCAAGGATGAGCTGTGCTAGTTTATAGTCATAGTGGACTGTTTGTGCCAGTTTATAGTCATAGCGGACTGGTGCTTACCTTGCTTGTGTAAAGTGTGATGCTACATCCATGGTCATGCTGTGTGTCTACAAGATCCTACAAAAGTCAACTAGAAAGGAAACAACACCAAGCAACACCTGTCATAAATAGAGTTAAAATGTACAAATGGAAGAAAAGAAATGCAAAAAGTTGTAGTTTTAGGCTGTTCCAGGTCCTAAGCTGGTTTAAGGCCTTTTTGGACCATGTGTTTTTGTAGTTTTATGTTTTTAAACAATGTGTAAACTAAGTTGACGAATGTATAAACAAAGCAAAATGCATGATCTAAGTGAGCAGCCAAAATGTAAATGCATAGGCTAGTGCAATGTAAAAAAAANGTACCCCTGATTGTGACACGTGATCCATTGAAGGATTTTAGACACATGGTTTTGGTTGGCTTGATTTCATATGCCAGGCCTAGCTTGTCGATGACGGAGTACAAGACTATGTTTGTTGGTGCACCATCATCTACGTGCACTCTGCGTATGGTACACTATCCAACATGAATGCTAATGGATAGTGGAGTTGTAGTGACCTCCCCTCATGTGGGATTGACTTTGACTGTGTCATTACGAAAGGATAAGGTTGCTGAACCCAATTCTTGTGATGTAGGAGGCAACATTGTTGCACAGATGGATGCCTCATTTGCAGGGATGTCCTCTGTAATAGGAATGGAGGCCAGGATCTTGGCCAATGCTTGGTAGTGAGTAGATGAAGTCATGACTAGGTCGTAGAAGCTAAACATTGTGTTCTTTTTCCTGAGTGTTTGCTTCACCTGGGTTAGTGCAGCTATGAAGTCCTTGTCATTAGCCGTTGTGTTGGCCTTGATTTGCTCCATGTGGCTTGAAGGATAGATCTCTTAGGAAGGGGACTTGGACATGTTTTTCTTGGCCTGCTTGGGGGTAGGAGTGTCAGTGTTCAGTTGTTGTTTGCTAGTTATGGCCTTTACTTTAGCCATGGGGGTTGCGAGATGCTCATTTTTCCTGTTACGTTGCCATTTGGTGGGCCTACCTGAGTTGCTAGTGGTGTCAACCCTTGAAGGAGGAGGGATCAAGATGTTTCCCACTATTGGGCTTTGGGTAGGTGAGGGGCCATCATGTTGTGACCTCCTAATGATAAAGGGTGGCTTAGGAGTTGTTTTAGGAGTTATTGTGTGACCAACTCGTTGTGGCACCTTGATAACAAACAGTTTCTTAGTGGTTGTTGTTAATGTCTTAGCAGATGATTCCTGTGGAAATTTGACCAAAAAGGGTGTTGTGGGTGCCTAAGGTGGCATGTTGAAAACAAAGGGAGGTGTCTTGCTTGTGGAGGCTACAGGGACCTTTGCCTTGTTAGGAGGCACATGAATCACAAAAGGATGTTGCATAGGTTTGGGCTTGCCACCTATGATAATTAAGTTTATGACATAGCAGGCATCATCTATGTTGTATTGACTCACCATGTCGATCACTAATTGGCCTTGTTCTATCATCCTCTATAGGTCATCTTGCAAAGCACAAAAATTGTCTGTACTGTGACCAACCAATTGATGGTAATGATAGTATTGGTCCAATCTAAAATGTTATGGGATTGGGGGCTCATTTGGTACTACTAATGTGGGGTCCGTTAGCAGTTCACAGTACCTATCATGTTTTTGGTAGGCAATCATCGATACATGTTTGTGTTGGATTTTATTGGCTTTCAAGAGTTGCTCCAATAGTTTAGAGGGTTGCATCGGTAGTGGTGTATGCTTTGAGTGTTCCTTGCGCTAAAAGTTGGACCTTGGAGTGGCCCCTGTCGATGTAGGTGAGTTGGTGCCAAAGTTGACAGTTTTGTCAGCTAGGGCTTTGGATTACTTAGCTGTTGGTCCCTAGTTGGTTGGTTTTGTACTTGCAGCCATCGTTGCTACTATTGTGTTTTGCTTGCAAGCATGTTTCTTTCTATAGGCCACATAAGCTAGGTCATTGCTTGCTCTTGCTGCCTCTTCAATGCCCCTTGCTTAGTCAAAGGCCTAGGTAAGAGACTTTGGAACCTGGTAGAGTAGTTTGGACTTGATGAAGCCATTGAATGCACCCTTGAAGATGGCCGGAAGATGTGTCTTTGCAATCAGCTCATGCATTTCATTAGCTGTGGCACTCCATCGCTGGAGGAAGGGTAGTATGGGCTCTAGGGGTCTTTGTCTAACATGGAGGAGCTTGTCGATTGTCACTTTAGGTCTGATGTTGTATTTGAAGCATGTCACAAACTGGTGTATGAGGTCCTTGAGGGATGCGATGGAAGCTCAGGGTAGGGTACAATACCAATCTAGAGCTTTGCTAGTGAGCGACATGGGAAAGAGACGTAGAATGACATGTGGCCAGGAGTGCAACATGATGGCTTCTGTGTAGAATGTGATGATATGTGCATTAGAGTCACTATGACTATTTTATTTTGTCAGATGTGGCAATGAATAGCCCATGGGTAGTGTAAGGGCTGGGATCGTAGGATAGGTCGGATCATCACGGTAAAAGTCCACCACCTTGGGTGTGCCTAAGGAGGCAACCTTAAGCTAGTTGATTTTCTTCATTAGAGTCTGGATGAGTTGGGACACTTGTTCCCAACTCATAGATTCACCATTCGGTTGTGTTGACTGGACTCGCGTAGGTTGTGCGGTGAAGGGTTGGATCACCAGTTGTGGGCTTTGCGAGTTTAATGTCATGGAAGCTGGTTGTTGATAGTTTAACGTCATACTAGATGTGTGTTGTTAGTTTAAGGCCCTACCAAGCCATGGATAGTTTAACTTCATCTCGGACAGATGATGAGCATGTGCCTGAGGCACTAGTAAAAAAAGCATGGCACATGTGATGCCTGCGTAAATGTTGGGTTGAGGTTGGGGAGGTTTGGGCATGGTCCCAATGTAGGAATAAGGTACTTGTGTTGCTTGGGGTAGGCCCTGTCATATGTACAAGGTGTTTGGATTGTTTGGGGCTGGGCCCCAGTGTGTGTAGATTGTGAAGCAAATGCCTTGGGCGTGTGCTCCAAGTGCTATGATTGTTGTGAGGAGGCAAGGCCCAAGGGCTATTGGGTTCAAGTAGGGCTATGAACTCATACTTGTACTAGGTTGGTGATCTCAGGTAAGAGGAAGTCATCTCAGAATTGTTGTGTTGTGTGTATTGTATGTATTGGAAAAGGTTATCCATGTTGGTGGTAGTCAGTACTTAGGCCAGCTTGAAGTTAGGTGCAAATTGCAGTGAATTTAGCTTTGAAATCAATGCATTTTTTGTGTTTTTGTTAAAAAAATGTAGCGGTATTGTAGCAGTACTATAGCAACCACAAAACATTGTAGCAGTGTAAGGTTACTATAGCAAGCAAAGCATGAGTTACAACCCAGCGTTAGTTATCACAGTGTGAGCAAGCCCAAAGTGTGAGTAAATTAGAGCGTGAGCAAGCCCAAAGCATGAGTACATTAGAGCATGAGCAAGCTCAAAGTGTGAGTAAATCAGAGTGTGAGCAAGCCCAAAGCATCAATAAATTAGAGCATGAACAAGCTAGAGTGTGAGTAAATCAGAGCGTGAGCAAGCTAGGGTGTGAGTAAGCTAGCTTGACAAGCTGACGTGGGTAAGTTGTCATGAGTAAGTTGTGAAGCTGGCATGAATAACTTAGGTCAGCGTGATCAGGTCAACCTGAGTGTGTGTAAGCTAGCTTGACAAGCTAGGCCTTAGTTTTAGTACTTGGTCTTGCATAACGTTTGAACATGTAGTGTGATCAGTGCTTTGATAGATGGTAAATGAGTTCAGGCACTCCTACTAGTGCCAATTTACTGTACTGACCTAAATCATCGATGTAAGGCTACTGTACTGACCTAAATCATCGATGTAAGGCTACTGTACTGACCTAAATCATCGATGTAAGGCTGGAAGGGAAAACAAACACTGAAAGATCATCGGACAAGCACAAATGACCTTGCCTTTGCTTGAGGGCAATCTGGAAAAGGAAATGAAGGCAGGGCACCTTGGATGGTCTGCATGCAAATCAACCAAGGACTTCCCCGAGCATAAACTATGGCTTGCACTGGGGTTATCATAACTAATGATGTACAGAATGGAAATAGTAATATATGAAATGCGAACAGAGTGTATATGAAACTATATTGCAAACAAATTGTAAACTGAACTTTAAAATAGGGCAAACAATATAATGGCTGGAAAAATGAACTATATTGTATTGCTTAGAAAGGATGTGCACTGGTCAAAGTGTAGCTACACATGTGGATGACAAGTCAAGCACCAAGCCCCAAGGTGATGTGTTTTAGAATTGCTTAGATGTTAGGAGTCAGGTGTGACCGAGCACCTAAGGATTGCTGGTCTGAGTTTCCTAAGTCATTAACCTTCAAAATTGTCAACCTTGTTCATGTGAATTGACAAGGTATTTATAGGGTTTGGCTGGCTTGGATGCGGAATTCATGGATGGAATCAATGGCTAAGAGATGAGAGGAAAACAAATCGAGTGACACGTGTTCGATGGATAGCTGTGCATGAGTTGGACATGCGCAGGCAAGCTACATTCTTGAACAAGTGCATTGTATCTTAGAGTGTGTGTTAACTTACTCAAGCTAGCTTACGCTTATGGAGGTAGATACAATTTGGAGTGTAAGAGCTTGACAAGCTCACAAATGATGAAAATTTACAATGAAAATGATAATGTACAACAAGAGAAATTGACTCTGACTCACTTGAAACTTCTCGATATCTGGATTGATTGACTACTGCAGGATGTTGACTTGAGTGATTTTGTGGCTGTTTAAGGCATCTTTGTTTCACTAGAGCTTTCAGCATGAGTTGACTTTATCTTGGCATGTCTCCTGTGTGCTCATGCTGCACTCACACTGTACTCATGATGCTAGCGTGACCTCAGCGTGAGTAAGCCAAAAATGACATATTTTGCACCAAATTTTAATCTTTAAAGCCTGTTTCTTGAGTACAGCAATTATCTGACTATGTTTGACCTTGAAAGTGATCTGCAAGTCAAAAATTGAGCTTGATGTGCCTTGTTTTGAATCACTTTTAGTAGCTCATGCTAGACTCACGCTACCAGCATGAGTGCAGCATGACCATAGCGTGAGCTACAAAAACTTACAATTTTGGACCTAAAATCTAGACTTCTAGAGGCTGGAACTGGAAGCTATCAACAATGAACCATGAGGATGACTTGCACCTTGGAAATCAAATCATTTTGGCTTAGTTTTGAGGCTCCCAGAGTTGTTCACATTGTACTCATGCTGCTAGCGTGACCTCAGCGTGACCACAACGTGAGTGGGAAAATTTTCACCATTTGACTTGAAATTTGAATTCCTGAATGCTAAAATTGAAGTAGGGAATAGTGACCTTTGAGGATGGCATCTACCCTCAAATTTGGACCAGATTTGAACCATTTTTGACTTGATCTTGAAGTCGTTGGAGTTACTCACGATGAGGGCAAGCTAGCTTGACAAGCCGAGCATGAGCAAGCTGGCTTGAGCAAGCTGGCTTGAGCAAGCTGGGCATGAGTTGCATGCCTTAGTCAAATTTTTGCGTCCCAAGAGCTAATAGCCTCTAGGTTGTTCTCATTTTAGAATGTTAGGCCAGAATTAGTGGTGTTTCACCTATGTTATGCTCATAGGTTTTTTGAGGATGTTGAGATGTAGCCCACCTTGAGTATGCTCTAGAATGCTTAGTGACTTTAGGGTTTATGGTTGGTGTTGAGTGATACTTCTTCAAAGAAATGTCATTATACTTGGTGTTAGAGCCAAGGTTTTGATTTAAGCAGAAAACATATTCAAAGACTTTTAGAAGTGATTATGAGTAAGAGATGAGATGTTAATGATGAGTATAAAAATCTTGTTATTGCTCTTGTGGAAGATCTAATTATGGAGGAGAATTGATATAAGTAAGCAACATGATCATATGTCCTCTAACTTAAGCCAAAGGGATCTAAACAATTCTAGTTGTTGTAATGAACTTGTGGGATGTTTGAAGATCTAGTTGATAATTAAAATGTTATGGTTAATCATGGATTATTCTATTATGCTTTAATAAATCTAATTCATCTTTAAACATCTAAGCATGTGATATTTAGTTAAAAATAGTTACTCTTAAGATTATAGTTAGTAGCTTCTATCATGTTATAATCAATATCATTTATCTTTAGATTTATTTATGCGTTCTTTTATTATGCATTAATAAATCTAATATATCATTAAACATGTAATCATGTATCAATTAATTATTTTATATTTAAACCAAGCCTAGCTTAATTAAATTATGTTCGAATGTTATTATTTGAAAAGTATGTAAGAATCATGTAAATCAGTATCCAAGTTCATTAGAAAGAAATGTCAATTATATTAAATGAAGATTATAATTGAATCAAGAATTATGTTATGTTGATGCACAAATTTTGTCTAGATACTAATAATTTGTTTAATAATTTTACTTATTTTAAGAAAAATGAATATTAATAACGGTTAGGTTTGTAAATGGATGTGAAAAGTTTCGCAATCATCAACCAATAAAAAATGAGAATTATAGTAAAAGTCAATAGCTTTCCTAGAATGCAATGCACTTTTTTAGTTTAAAAATAAAAATATCCAATTATATTTAGAAGTTATCTATTAGAACTTAATAGCTCCTCAATAATTGATCACTAATGGGATTTACAATAGATTATTAGAATCATATTTTTTGGCATGTGTGAAGCTAGCCTTGTCCTCTTTGAGAATTTTATCATTCATATCATCAACTATGATGACATCCTCTTATACATATTGGCTTGCGTAAAGTTGGAAAAAGTGTTGTAAAGGTGATGAGCCATGATCTATCAGGCCCAGTTATTGGAGCCTAGTTATCGGAGCCGCGATATCGCATCAACTGCAATATCGCGTACATGATACCGTGGCCTGCCTCAATGTTTATAAATAAGAGGCAACTTTCCNTAATAGCTTTCCTAGAATGCAATGCACTTTTTTAATTTAAAAATAAAAATATCCAATTATATTTAGAAGTTATCTATTAGAACTTAATAGCTCCTCAATAATTGATCACTAATGGGATTTACAATAGATTATTAGAATCATATTTTTTGGCATGTGTGAAGCTAGCCTTGTCCTCTTTGAGAATTTTATCATTCATATCATCAACTATGATGACATCCTCTTATACATATTGGCTTGTGTAAAGTTGGAAAAAGTGTTGTAAAGGTGATGAGCCATGATCTATCAGGCCCAGTTATTGGAGCCTAGTTATCAGAGCCGCGATATCGCATCAACTGCAATATCGCGTACACGATACCGTGGCCTGCCTCAATGTTTATAAATAAGAGGCAACTTTCCTTGTTCTAGATCTAGTTGTTAGTTCCTTACCCAAACTCTTACAGTTTTTCCTTCTTACAGTTAGAATTATTTCCCAGTGTATGCCCACAGTGTGGTGATTGTAATTGTACGACATCCTTATTCGAGTGTGACGTACTTGGACATGCACATGACTGAAAATAAAGATTGAGATTACTTCATCATTTCAGCATTCACTTAGTTTAAGTAATTAATTATTTATTTGTTATTTACTGCTTTCTTAGTTAATCTCTCTCACCCTTAAAATCCTATTAAATAAGGAATAAGTACGACTTGATTACAAGCATTTAAGTGTGACTACTTGGTAACCCAATAGCTTACCTAGAATCTGCACTTGGTAATCCTAGTAGTAGTCGTGTAGGAAGTCCAAGATGTGTACAGATAATCAAGGAATGGATGCTCATCACACTTAGACTAGTTTAGACTCTCTCTTACCCTTTCTCCCTTAGCTTAGTTAACATTATTTTCCATTGCCTTCAGGAGTAGCATTAGGTTAGATACCATATCATACACCTCACTTTGGACTAAACCATACGTGACAAAGCCAATACTAGTCCAAGTGGGAAGACAACGAATTGCGATCTAAGGCTAAGTATCTAGGTGCCACAACTAGTCCGTCTGTGGAGTTCGATTGGATCATGTGTGTAACACTCGTATTTGTATGGTTGAGTGCAAGGGTACCTCGCCACTCATCAAAAGGCTTTTGAAAAATTGGAAGCATCATAGCTTTGCGATAATGCTTTTGACATTGTATTTGACACCAAGTGAATTTCAGTTTGATATCCATATCATTGACAATAAAACTTGTTTTTCTTTCAATGTTGGGGAACTAAGCGAATGACTAGAATGCATATTCAAAACCTTCATTGATCAATCTAGTAAGAAACTCATGAACACTAGGTCAAATAAAGTAGTACTTTTTTCCCAATGTTATTATAAGTGCTAGTATACCTCAAAACCTTAGCAACATCCCTGATGCCCAAGATGCACACGAGAAGACCATAAAATAAATTCCAGAATCCAGGAAAAATCTTCACTTTGAAACATAGTAAAAGCAGTAGCCCTACTCGCTCACGCTGTGCTTGGACCACAATACAATGCCATGGAACAAGAACGCATGAAAAACATACTTGCGTAGAGTCCCCATCCATGATGAAATCTTGGGTCAAGGAAGGAATTGAAGCAACTGTTCGCTCTCCTCCATGAATGATAAGCTATCCTATTTCTTCCCCTTGCATTCGCTTGTTTTCTCTTTCCCCTTCATCGTCATTACTCACGCTCACACCGCTCACGCCCTATATTGTGGTCACGCTGCCCTACCAACACTTCCTGTTGCTCACACTACCAATCCCTCTAACTCATGCTACTTGCACTCGTTATTGCTCACGCTGCATTGAACACCTAGTTACTCACACTTTGACACTTCAATCCCCTTTTACCCTATCTTAACTTATCCCACGTGACTGCATTGCATTTTTTTCTTATTGGAAGTTTTATTTGTATTTTTAATTTTATTTTTATTACTTCTCACATTGTCCTCATTGTCATGCTCTCAAGATAGTTTTTTTTCTATTCCTTTTCTATGCATTAACACCTAAACATTAAAGACAAAACGAAGCATGAAAACTAAAAACTCAAAATCAAAAACAAAAAAGCAAAAATTAAATTACAGCGTTAGTATTCATAGGAAATATGAACACTACGTGGCCTGGTAAGGCCTAAAACTTCCATGTGGTCTTAGTATGACATTAAAATACCCTTACATTCTGTAATTTCATTAGAACATAAATTAAATGAAGCTAATTTATATTTAGCAACTCATCTATCAAGAAAACCTTGCTCACGGTGCTCCTAGTTTAAATTGGCAGGAACAAGCACATGGACAACAAGAACCTCTTTTCAACATTGTCTATCAATGGACCTCATGGGGCCATAAAAAGAACGATTAATCTAGAATCCTTAGATCTAGACTCATCTACTCATGCTAATTTTGTGGCATCCACTCAAGAAACATTAGACTACCCTAAGGGTATGACTAAAACTTTAGACTTAGAAGCCGACAACATCACTGGAGATCACCTCATCAAAGTCCCCATTACTATGTCTAGTGGCGAAGTTAAAACATTAAAACTGAGTACTCTACTAAATCCACAACTTTCCAATGACATTACACAAGTGCTCAAGAACAACATCAAAACATTTGCTTGGTCATATACTGATATGCTAGGGTTGGACCCTTGAATCATCCAGCATAACATCATCCTCGATGAAAAACTTAGACCAGTAAAGCAAAAAGCACAAAAGGTTAAACTTGAGGTAGCATTGACAGTTTGTAATGAAATCACGAAGCTCTACAAGATCAATTAACTGATCGTCTCACCAATACAAGATCAAGTGACAATCAACCTTGAATTCCCTGATGAAAATATTAATAGCATAGACACAGTGCCCGATAACTACGATGTAATCTTGTACTTTGATGGAGCATCTAACTTGTGAGGAGGAAGTGCTACAGCCGTCATAATGCATCCTTTTGGAGAAATTCAATCCTTTTCCTATCGGCTAACATTCCCTTGCACCAACAACGTGGTAGAGTACGAAGGTCTTCTTAGAGGTCTTATGGCAGCACTAACTTTGGGAATCACACGTCTTGTAGTCCAAGGTGACTCACAATTAGTAATCAATCAAGTCATAGAGGTTTATGCATGCAAGGCCTCTCATTTGCAACCATACTATGACCTAAGTAAGCACTTGCTAAAACAATTGACCAACGTACACATGCAACACGTTCCTAGGAATGAAAATACCATTGCCAACACACTTGCTACACTGGCCTTAAACATGACACCTGAGATGTTCCATACGTTACCTAATTCCATAATAAATTGTACCAAACCTATAACATACACTCTCGATGAAATACCCATAGCATCTGTTAGTACTACACAAGCAATAGAATGATATGACGACATACAAGAGTACCTTCTACAAGGCTAAACGTCACAACATTTGACAAGTGCTCAAAAGGACGCAGTGCGAAAATGCTCTTAGCAATACACATTAATAGGAGACACATTATGTCGTAAATCCTATGAAGGCATTTTGTTAGTGTGCGTTAATAGCATCGAGGGTCAAACAATCATGGAACAAGGTCATGAAGGACTTTGCGGAGGGCATATAGCACCCAAAGCAATGACAACAGAAATTAGACGTTTGGGCTACTACTGGCCACACATGGAGTACGGTTGTTTCTCCATGGTCAAAAAATGAAACACTTGTCAAATGCATGGTAACCTAATACATGTGCCACCTAATGAGTTGCATATTGCACAAATCACATGGCCATTCCAAAGATGGGGATTAGACATCATTGGACTGATAACACCATTGTCTTCAGCAGGACATGACTTTATCATCATGGTAATCGAATATTTCACAAAATGGGTGGAAGCTGTTCCTCTTAGGAAAATGAGATCTAAACTTGTCTGCAATTTCATATTAGAAAACATCATGACCTACTTTGGTATCCCGATGACCATAGTTACTGATAATGGACCACAATTTAGTAGTACGGATACTAAAAGCTTCTATGAAAGCCTAGGTATTAAACAATCATTTTCATCACCATACTACCCACAGAGTAATGGCCAAGCGAAGTCTACAAATAAAATGATCATCATGGTGCTTAACAAGATGTTGAACCAAAGCAAGAGAC
Organism: Gnetum montanum; assembly: GCA_015680685.1. NCBI lineage: Eukaryota > Viridiplantae > Streptophyta > Gnetopsida > Gnetales > Gnetaceae > Gnetum > Gnetum montanum. The sequence continues at coordinate 153,266 of MNCI01004725.1, forward strand.
GATGGCATGAGTAGTTAATCTATGCATTATGGGCATTCCGAACGACGCATCAAACGTTCATAAGTAAGATACCATATAGCCTTGTATACGGATCTAGAGCTGTGTTACCTTTGGAGTTACAGGTTCCCTCGTTGCGGATACTAATACTCTCTAGCCTCCTCGATGAAGGTTAGAACAACGAGCTACACATTGTTGAACTTGACTCGATGGAGGAAGAAAGGGTGCGAGCACTTAATCAAATCTAATGGTACTAGAGACAACAATGGAAACGTCATCGACATGATCCACATAAGCGTCTGATCAAGGAAGGTGACCTAGTTCTCAAGGCGGTTCGCGAACACTTGAACAAATTCTCAGCTAACTGGGAAGGGCCTTACTTATTCATTAAAGCATATGATAACAGGGCATTTAAGCTCACTGACATGAACAGAAATGAGTTCGCCAACCTTACGAATCACTTGTACCTAAAACCATACTACGTCTAATGAGCTCAAGGTATGTATTGGTCTTGGCATCATGACCTAAAACTGATACCACAGAACAGTCTTGGAATTACCACCTTAAAACTAGCACCAAAGAACATCCTGGCATCATGACAATAAATTGACACCACAGAACTCTGTCTGGTATGACATTAAACTATCACACTCATTCACCATAGTCTGCTAAGACTATAAACTAGCCTACCACTTCATAGTCTGCCATGACTATAAACTAGCAATGCACCATCTGCTACGACGATAAACGGGAAATGTCCAAAGGATTATGACATGAAACTAGTCCACAACAGTCTACCAAGACTACAAACTAGTGACATCATCAACAACTTGGTGTTATTTGAAAAGACATGTTGCTGCAATCGGCTATATGTGTTCACCAAAAACTTGCTGCATGACCTGTCACATGGCCCTTGATAAAACTAATGCTGTTCAAGATTTTTTTTTCCTTGAAACTTCACATGATGGCTCCATTCCATCAACCACATTCAAGTTTAAAGTGTTTACCTAATTGAATCATTTGTGGTTTTCTTGTCCCCTTGGAGTTGTGTTTGTAGGATAACACACTTGAGATGTTCGTGCACAGATGCATTTCATCATGATGACAGGGTATCACATTCTTCCTGATGCACACAATTGGGTTAATTAATCCATCCCCAAGTACATTCCTAACTCCTGATGCATTCCCTATTCCCTGTCATGTCCCAATTACCCTATTTAATTACACCCCCTAGAAACATTCTACTCCCCCAAAGCTATTGATACATTGTTGCACATTGTGATCCTCTAAGCAGTTGTGACACAAAACACAGTACATGATGCATAACAAAAAATACAAATGCTCAAACACAGGCAAATCATAAAAAGCAAGCTCTTTCAAAAAGACCAAAAAAAGAAACTTAAAAATAAAAGAAAAAGAAAGATAAAACAAAGAAAAAATAAAAGAAAAGAAGAAAAAAAAAAGAAGAAAAAGAGAACAAAAAGGTCAAAGAGAAAAATGCACGGAAAAGGTCTTCATGACCCCGTTGACATCATCAACTAAAGACCATTGGTTCTTCTCATACAAGCCCTAGGTGAGAAGGCAATTATCTTGGGAAAACACTCATGTTTTAAGTGATCATGTTGCACATCATCATGTGGCTTTGGTTGTTTACAATGGGCTCCCTTAAACACAACACAAGGGTCCCATTTCTCCAAAGAATGCACCTCCTATGCCTTGGTTCCAAGTCTGCTATACATTGGCTGTTGACAAGGACTGAAAACTAGCTTGTTCATGTGAGAGTATACTTCTCCCACAATTCCAATAGTAACTATCACCTTTGATCAATTCTTGACTTCTCCCAATTACAATCCTGTGCATCTTGAATCACTTTCCCTAAACCTAATGTACTTTTGAACATGGTGTGATGACATTCGGCCAAGGGCTTATGGTTAATTTTAGTACTTGGTTGTTCATGCTGTTTTGCACTTCTTTGTTGACGTCTCTCAGGTGGATTCCTCCAGAAGTCAACAAAGAGGGGAAATGAAAACAACTTGACTAAGGCATGAAACTCATGCTCATACTGTCAAGCTAACTTTCCCTCATGTAACCAACCCTGATAATTTCAAAATTAGGTCAAAAAATGATCCTAATTTGAATGGGCGAGGCTCCCTTTGGGGTCCACTGATGATCACTCCAAGCTTCAGCACCCAGAACCAAAGATTTCAAGTCAAAATCGCATGAATCTTTCCACTCATGCTGAGGTCAGGCTGCCCATCATGAGTACAAGGTGAATATAGCTTGACCAACTTTTAGAGCCCTGAAACCAAGTTCAAATAGTCTAAATTTGAGCATGTGGACTCCCCTCAATCTTCACTGATGTTCATTGCAACTCCCGGCCTTCAAAACATTGAAAATAAAGCTCAAAATCATATGATTTATTTACTCACACCCAGGTCATGCTGACAGTGTGAGCCTAGTGTGACCAAAGAAAACAAGTCAAATCAAGCAATCTCAAGGATAATTTTTAGCATCAACTCAACCCCCAATGATAGGCAACAGTTCTACTTGTTCATAGGCTCCAGAAAATCAAAATTTGGGCATGAAACATGGCATTTTGGCTAGGTTGTGCTAAGGTCACGCTGACAGTGTGAGCCCAGCGTGACCTATCAAAAGTGGCTCAAATCGATGTAAGAACATATTCAAATTTATCATCCAAGCCACTCTGGAGAGCAGGCAGTAGTTGCACCTCAAAGAACAGGTGTCAAAGGTCAAGATTTAGCTTAAAATGTGTCATTTCCAGTTGGTCATGCTGAGGTCACGCTGGCGATGTGAGCCCAGCATGAGCACTGGTCACAACCAAGCAAAAGCATTTCTGACACATGCTGAGGACATGCCAAAACCAAATTAACTCATGCTAGGAGCCCTGGTGAAGCAAAGATGCCTCAAATAGCCACCGAACCATTCAAATCGACATCCTGTAGCAGCCGATTCAGAGGATCATGAAGTTTCAAGCAAGTCGGCGTCAATCCCTCTTGGAATCCATTGTAAATTTTCATTGTAAGCCTCACCATCTGTGAGCTTTTCAAGCTCTTACGCTACTTCCATGGGCATAAGCTAGCTGGCGATTGTAAGATATAGTGCATTCGGTCCAGAACGTAGTTTGCCCATGTACACCTGTCACATGACCCATTTTTCTCTCATCTCACGGCCATTGATCTCATTCGCAAATCCTACTCCCGAACCTAGCAAAATGCATAAATACCTTGTTCATTGACATAAATGGGATGGAAAATTTTGAAGTAAGAAAACTAGTAATCCTGAGCCTAGATGCACATGATCCCCAGTGCCTTCAAACACCTCACATTGGAGCTTAACATCTAACTTGCAATCCAGACATGAAACTACGTTTTGACCAATGCACATTTTGTCAATTAATACAATACAGTTTCATTATTGCCTTCCATTCATATTTTTTAATCTGTTGATGTGTTGTTTACAATATAGCTCTATTTACACTTCCTTTACAATTCAATCTCTATTTACGCTTTGTGCTCTGTTTGCATTCCGTGTCGTTGTTTGCATTCCTTTTACATTCTATTTACACCATTTATGATAACCCCAACGCTAGCTATAGCATACGCTTGGGGAAGTCTTTGGTTGATCTACGTGCAAACCATCCAAGGCACTTTGCATTTGTTTTTCCAACTTGCCCTCGTGCAAAGGCAGGGTCTTCTGTGTCTCTCTAGAGATCTTCTAATGTTCATTTTTCCTCCAGCCTTATGCTGATGATTTTGAATAGCACACCAAGCATTAACTGTCATCCCATGGCTAGACATCATTGTATCGTGTTCAAAAGTACATGGGATTGGGGAAATGCATATGGGATCGGGGAAATGCAGTTCAAGATGCAAGGGGCTGGTTGTAACCGGAGGGGGAGTTAGGAGTTGATTAAGGGTTATAATTGTTACTAGAATTGTGGGATAGGAATGCTCTCACATGAATGAGCTATATCTTTGGTCCTTTTCAATAGCTAGTATTTAGCAGACTTGGAACCAATACATAGGAAGTGCATTCTTTGGAGAAATGGGACTCTTGCAGAGTGTTTACGGGGCCCATTGTAAATAGCCAAAGCCATGTGATGATGTCCAACATGATCATTTGAGACACGAGTGTAACTATTTTTACAAGACATTGCCTTCTCACCTAGGGCTTGTATGAGAACAACCAATAGTCTTTGATTTATGATGTCAACAGGGTCATGAAGACCTTTTCTGTGTATTTTGCTCTTTGACCTTTTTGTTCTTTTTCTTTTTATTTGTTTCTTCTTTTCTTTTGTTTTTATTTTTTTTTGTTTTTGTTTTCTTTTGGTCCTTTTGAAAGAGCTTGCTTTTTAATGTTGTGCTCGTGCTCGTGCGCTTGCATTTTGTATCATGAACCATGTACTATGTTTTGTGTTGCAACTACTTAGAGAATCACAGTCTACAACAGTGTATCAAGAGCTTATGGGTGAGTCAAATGTCTCCAGGGGTTGTAATTGAATAGGATAAGGGAATCATGATGGGAAATAGGGGATGTATCATGAGTCAGGAATGTACTTATGAATGGATTGATTAACCTAGTTGCATGCACTAGGAAGATTGTGATACCTTGTCATCATCATGAAGTGCATCTATGTACAAATGCCTCAGGTGTGTCATCCTGCAAACACAACTCCAAGGAGACAGGAAAACCACATATGATTTGGTTAGCCAAGCACTTTAAACCTGAAAAAAAAACAAGGAGATGGAGCCACAATGTGTAATTTAAAAGCAAACAGAATCATGAACAACATCAGCTTCATTAGGGTCCATGAGACAAATTATGCAGCAGGTCTTTGTGGAACATGTACAGCCAATTGCAGCAACATATCTTTTCAAGTATTGTCTGGTCATCAATGATGTCGCTAGTTTATAGTCTTAGCATATTGTTGTAGGTTAGTTTCATGTCATAACCCTTTGGACAATGCCAGTTTAGCATCATAGTAGATGGTGCATTGCTAGTTTATAGTCGTAGCGAACTATGAAGAGGCAAACTAGTTTATAGTCTTAGTGGACTCTGGATGCTAGTTTCAAGTCATGGAGGATAGATGTGGCAATTTAGCATTGTACTGGATGGAGCTCTATGGTGTCATTTTACTATCATGAATCTAGGACATTTCTGTGGTGCCATTTTCAAGTCATAGCCTTAGGACTGTTCTATGGTATCAGTTTTAAGTTGTGATGCTAGGATCATTCTGTGGTATCAGTTTTAAGTCATGATTCCAGGACTGTTCTATGGTATCAATTTTAGGTCGTGATGCTAGAACTATTCTATGGTATTAGTTTTAGGTCATGATGCCAAGACCATTCTATGGTATCAGTTTTAGATCGTGATGCCAGGACCATTCTATGGTATCAGTTTTAGGTTGTGATGCCAATAACGTGATGTGCTAGTTTATAGTCTTAGTGACTATTAAATGCTAGTTTAATGTCGTGGTGGACAGTGGATGTTGTGCCAGTTTAACGTCATGACCCAAGGACAGGCTATTGTGCCAGTTTAACATCATGACTCAAGGATGAGCTGTGCTAGTTTATAGTCATAGTGGATTGTCTGTGTCAGTTTATAGTCATAGCAGACTGGTGCTTACCTTGCTTGTGTAAGGTGTGATGCTGCATCCATGGTCATGCTGTGTGTCTAGAAGATCCTGCAAAAATCAACTAGAAAGAAAACAACATCAAGTAACACCTGTCATAAACAGAGTTAAAATGTACAAATGGAAGAAAAGCAATGCAAAAAGTTGTAGTTTTAGGCCGTTCGAGGCCGTAAGCTAGTTTAAGGCCTTTTCGGGCCATGTGTTTTTGTAGTTTTATATTTTTAAACAATGTGTAAATTAAGTTGACGAATGTATAAATAAAGCAAAATGCATGATCTAAGTGAGCAGCCAAAATGTAAATGCATAGGCTAGTGCAATGTAAACAAAAGTCAAAATGCATGGCAAGTGGAGGCAAAGGGTAGGTAGGCACCCACATTTTTGGCCAAGGGAAAGTGTTGGTCATGTAGTTGCTTCCTAACTAGGCATGGATTAGGGAGCATGCAAGGCTTAGGATCCTCTGGGAGGCTGTTGGCTTCAACCACTCGTACTGGTATGTTAGCCTTAGGCGTTGCATTGATTATTGTAGGTGTACCACCAAGAAACTCTTCTCCCAAAACTTGCGCCATGTCCAAGTCATGGATAGTTGAAGAGGAAGTGTTATCACCATGGATGATAACTTGACTACCTTTGTATGGAAGGTGGATTTCTTGATGGATGGGAGAGGAGATGACCCTTAGTTGGGCTAGCTAAGGCTTGCCTAGAATCATGCTGAAACTTGGCATCTCCTCTATGATAGTGAAATCTACACTAGTGGGGAATTGCTCTCCCACCACAAAGGCTAAGTTGATTGTACCCCTGACTGTGACACGTGATCCATTGAAGGATTTTAGACACATGGTTTTGGTTGGCTTGATTTCATATGCTAGGCCTAGCTTGTCGATGACGGAGTACAAGACTATGTTTATTGGTGCACCATCATCTACGTGCACTCTGCGTATGGTACACTGTCCAATATGAATGCTAATGGATAGTGGAGCTGTAGTCACCTCCCCTCATGCGAGATTGACTTTGACTATATCATTGCAAAAGGATAAGGCTGTTGAACCCAATTCTTGTGGTGTAGGAGACAGCATTGTTGCACAGATGGATGCCTCATTTGCAGGGATGTCCTCTATAATAGGAATGGAGGCCAAGATCTTGGCCAATGCTTGGTAGTAAGTAGATGAAGTCATGACTAGGTCGTAGAAGCTAAACGTTGTGTTCTTTTTCTTGAGCATTTGCTTCACTTGGGTTAGTGCAGCTATGAAGTCCTTGTCATTAGCCGTTGTGTTGGCCTTGATTTCCTCCATGTGGCTTGAAAGATAGATCTCTGAGGAAGGGGACTTGGACATGTTTTACTTGGCCTGCTTGGGGGTAGGAGCGTTAGTGTTCAGTTGTTGTTTGCTAGTTGTGGCCTTTACTTCGGCCATGGGGGTTGTGAGGTGCTCATTTTTCCTGTTACGTTGCCATTTGGTGGGCCTACCTGAGTTGCTAGTGGGGTCAACCCTTGAAGGAGGAGGGATCGAGATGTTTCCCACTATTGGGATTTGGGTAAGTGAGGGGCCATCACGTTGTGACATACTTATGATAAAGGGTGGCTTAGGAGTTATTTTAGGAGTTATTGTGCGATCAACTTGTTGTGGCACCTTGATAAAAAAAGGTTTCTTAGTGGTTGTTGTTGCTGCATCATGCCAGTTTAACATCTTAGCAGATGATTCCTGTGGAACTTTGACCACAAAGGGTGTTGTGGGTGCTTGAGGTGGCACTTTGAAAATAAAGGGAGGTCTCTTGCTTGTGGAGGCTACAGGGACCTTTACCTTGTTAGGAGGCACATGGCTCACAAAGGGATGTTGCATAGGTTTGGGCTTGCCACCTATGCTAATTGAGTTTATGACATAGCAGGCATCATCTGTGTTATATTGACTCGCCATGTAGATCACTAATTGGCCTTGTTCTATCATTCTCTGTAGGTCATCTTGCAAAGCGCAATAGTTGTCTATATTGTGACCAACCAATTGATGATAATGACAGTATTGGTCCAATCTAAAATGTTATGGCACTAGGGGCTCATTTGGTACTGCTAATGTGGGGTCCGTTAGTAGTTCACAGTACCTATCACGTTTTTGGCAGGTAATCACCAATACGTGTTTGTGTTGGATTTTATTGGCTTTTAAGAGTTGCTCCAATAGTTCAGAGGGTTGCATCGGTAGTGGTGTATATTTTTAGCGGTCCTTGCGTTGAAAGTTGGACCTTGGAGTGGCCCCTACCGATGTAGGTGAGTTGGTGCCAAAGTTGGCAGTTTTGTTAGCTAGGGCTTTGGATTGCTTAGCTGTTGGGCCCCAGTTGGTTGTTTTTGTACTTGTGGCCATCGTTGCTACTATTGTGTTTTTCTTGCAAGCATGTTGCTTTCTTTAGGCCACATAAGCTAGATCATTGCTTGCTCTTGCTGCCTCTTTGATGCCCCTTGCTTAGTCAAAGGCCTGGGTAAGAGACTTTTGAACCTGGTAGAGTAGTTTGGACTTGATGAAGTCATTGAATGCACCATTGAAGATGGCCAGAAGATGTGTCTTTGCAATCGGCTCATGCATTTCATTAGCTGTGGCACTCCATCGCTGGAGGAAGGGTAGTATGGGCTTTAGGGGTCTTTGTCTAACATGGAGGAGCTTGTCGATTGTCACTTCAGGTATGATGTTGTATCTGAAGCATGTCAAAAACTGGTGTATGAGGTCCTTGAGGGATGCGATGGAAGCTCGAGGTAGGGTACAGTACCAATCTAGAGCTTTGCCAGTGAGCAACAGGGGAAAGAGGTGTAGAATGGCATGTGGCTAGGAGTGCAACGTGATGGCTTCTATGTAGAATGTGATGATATGTGCATTAGAGTCACTATGACCATTGTATTTTGTCAGATGTGGCAATGAATAGCCCATGGGTAGTGTATGGGGTGGGATCGTAGGACAGATCAGATCATCATGGTAAAAGTCCACCACCTTGGGTGTGCCTAAGGAGGCAGCCTTAAGCTAGTTGATTTCCTTCATTAGAGTCTGGATGAGTTGGGACACTTGTTCCCAACTCATAGATTCACCATTCGGTTGTGTTGACTAGACTCGCGTAGGTTGTGCAGTGAAGGGTTGAATCACCGGTTGTGGGCTTTGCGAGTTTAATGTCATGGAAGTTGGTTGTTGATAGTTTAACATCATACTGGATGTGTGTTGGCAGTTTAAGGCTATACCGAGCCATGTATAGTTTAACTTCATCCTAGACAGATGATGAGCATGTGCCTGAGGCATTGGTGAAACATGCATGACACATGTGATACCTGCGTAAATGTTGGGTTGAGGTTGGGGAGGTTGGGGCATGGCCCCAATGTAGGAATAAGGTACTTGTGTTGCTTGGGGCTAGGCCCTATCATATGTACAAGGTGTTTGGATTGTTTGGGGCTGGGCCCTAGTGTGTGTAGATTGTGAAGCGAATGCCTTGGGCGTGTGCTCCAAGTGCTATGATTGTTGTGAGGAGGCAAGGCCCGAAGGGCTGTCATGTTCGGGTAGGGCTGTGAACTCATACTTGTACTAAGTTGGCGATCTCGGGTAAGAGGAAGTCATCTTAGAATTGTTGTGTTATGTGTATTGTATGTATTGGAGAAGGTGATCCATGTTGGTGGTAGTCAGTACTTAGACTAGCTTGAAGTTAGGTGCGAATTGCAGTGAATTTAGCTTTGAAATTAATGCATTTTGTGTGTTTTTGTTAAAAAAAAAATGTAGCGGTATTGTAGCAGTACTGTAGCAGCATGAGTACTATAGCAACCACAAAACATTGTAGCAGCATAAGGTTACTATAGCAAGTAGAGCATGAGTTACAACCCAACGTGAGTTGTCAAAGTATGAGCAAGCCCAAAGTGTGAGTAAATTAGAGCGTGAGCAAGCCCAAAGCATGAGTAAATTAGAGCATGAGCAAGCTCAAAGTGTGAGTAAATCAGAGCATGAGCAAGGCCAAAGCATTAGTAAATTAGAGCATGAGCAAGCTAGAGTGTGAGTAAATCAGAGCGTGAGCAAGCTAGGGCATGAGTAAGCTAGCTTGACAAGCTAGCGTGGGTAAGTTGTCGTGAGTAAGTTGTGAAGCTGGCATGAGTAACTTGGGTCAACGTGATCAGGTCAACCTGAGTGTGTGTAAGCTAGCTTAACAAGCTAGGCCTTAGTTTTAGTACTTGGTCTTGCATAGCGTTTGAACATGTAGTGTGATCAGTGCTTTGATAGATGGTAAATGAGTTCAAGCACTCCTACTAGTGCCAATTTACTGTACTGACCTAAATTGTCGATGTAAGGTTGGAAGGGAAAACAAACACCGAAAGATCATCTGATAGGCACAAATGACCTTGCCTTCACTTGAGGGCAAGCTGGAAAAAGGAAATGAAGGCAAAGCGCCTTGGATGGTCTACACGCAAATCAACCAAGGACTTCCCCAAGCATAAACTATGGCTTGCGCTAGGGTTATTGTCACTAATGATGTATGGAATGTAAACAGTAATATATGAAATGCGAATAGAGTGTATACGAAACTGTATTGCATACAAAACGTAAACTGAACTTTAAAATAGGGCAAACAATATAATGGCTGAAAAAATGAACTATATTATATTGCTTAGAAAGGATGTGCACCGGTCAAAGCATAGCTACACGTGTGGATGACAAGTCAAGCACCAAGCCCCGAGGTGATGTGTTTTAGAAGTGCTTAGATGTTAGGAGTCAGGTGTGACTGAGCACCCAAGGATTGCTGGTCTAAGTTTCCTAAGCCATTAACCTTCAAAATTGTCAACCTTGTTCATGTGAATTGACAGGGTATTTATAGGGTTCGACTAGCTTGGGTGCAGAATTCATGGATGGAACCAATGGCTGAGAGATGAGAGGAAAATAGATCGAGTGACACGTGTTCAATGGATAGTTGTGTGTGAGTTAGATGTGCACAGGCAAGCTACCCTCAAATTTGGACCAGAGTTAAATCATTTTTGACTTGATCTTGAAGTTGTTGGAGTTACTCACGCTGAGGGCAAGCTAGCTTGACAAGCCGAGCATGAGTAAGCTGGCTTGAGCAATCTGGGCATGAGTTGCATGCCTTAGTCAAATTTTTACCTCCCAAGAGCTAATAGCCTCTGGGTTGTTCTCATTTCAGAATGTTAGGCCAAAATTAGTGGTGTTTCACCTATGTTATGCTCATAGGTTTTTTGAGGACGTTGAGATGTAGCCCACCTTGAGTATGCTCTAGAACGCTTAGTGACTTTAGGGCTTATGGTTGGTGTTGAGTGATACTTCTTCAAAGAAATGTCATTATACTTGGTGTTAGAGCCAAGGTTTTGATTTAAGCAGAAAACATATTCAAATACTTTTAGAAGTGATTATGAGTAAGAGATGAGATGTTAACGATGAGTATAAAAATCTTGTTATTGCTCTTGTGGAAGATCTAATTATGGAGGACAATTGATATAAGTAAGCAACATGATCATGTGTCCTCTAACTTAAGCCAAAGGGATCTAAACAATTCTCAAGTTTTTTAATTCTAAGGAAGTTCCTTTCTTATCAAGGTAAGCTCTAGTACAACATGGAAATGTGCTCTAGCTCAAAATCTTATTCTAAGAAATCTTGTAATGCACCAAGGGAATGTAGTCAATGATCTCTAGTTTGTGCAAAATAGTTGTGTGTGCCCAAGTTGGTTATAGTGAATTATAGGAGAAACACATAGGAATGTTTTCATTATATTTAGAATATTTCCATTCCAAGCTCTTTAATATGGTTGTTGTACATGTCACATGATTACTTTTCTAAAGAATCATTTTTTAAAAATCATATAGATAATCTCTAGTTTCTTTTGGAATGTTGTAATGAACTTGTGGGATGTTTGAAGATCTAGTTGATAATTAAAATGTTATGGTTAATCATGGATTATTCTATTATGCTTTAATAAATCTAATTCATCTTTAAACATCTAAGCATGTGATATTTAGTTAAAAATAGTTACTCTTAAGATTATAGTTAGTAGCTTCTATCATGTTATAATCAATATCATTTATCTTTAGATTTATTTGTGCGTTCTTTTATTATGCATTAATAAATCTAATATATCATTAAACATGTAATCATGTATCAATTAATTAGTTTATATTTAAACCAAGCCTAGCTTAAGTAAATTATGTTCGAATGTTATTATTTGAAAAGTATGTAAGAATCATGTAAATCAGTATCCAAGTTCATTAGAAAGAAATGTCAATTATATTAAATGAATATTATTATTGAATCAAGAATTATGTTATGTTGATGCACAAATTTTATCTAGATACTAATAATTTGTTAAATAATTTTACTTATTTTAAGAAAAATGAATATTAATAACGGTTAGGTTTGTAAATGGATGTGAAAAGTTTCGCAATCATCAACCAATAAAAAATGAGAATTATAGTAAAAGTCAATAGCTTTCCTAGAATGCAATGCACTTTTTTAATTTAAAAATAAAAATATCCAATTATATTTATAGGTTATCTATTAGAACTTAATAGCTCCTCAATAATTGATCATTAATGGGATTTACAATAGATTATTAGAATCATATTTTTTGGCATGTGTGAAGCTAGCCTTGTCCTCTTTGAGAATTTTATCATTCGTATCATCAACTATGATGACATCCTCTTATACATATTGGCTTGCGTAAAGTTGAAAAAAGTGTTGTAAAGGTGATGAGTCATGATCTATTAGGCCTAGTTATTGGAGCCCAGTTATCGAAGCCCTGATACAAGATATGGTTTGTCAGGCCTAGTTATTGGAGCTGCGATATCGCATCAACTGCAATATCGCGTACACGATACCACGGCCTGCCTCAATGTTTATAAATAAGAGGTAACTTTCCTTGTTCTAGATCTAGTTGTTAGTTCCTTACCCAAACTCTTGCAGTTTTTCCTTCTTACAGTTAGAATTATTTCCCAGTGTATGCCCACAGTGTGGTGATTGTAATTGTACGACATCCTTATTTGAGTGTGACGTACTTGGACATGCACATGACTAAAAATAAAGATCAAGATTACTTCATCATTGTAGCATTCACTTAGTTTAATTATTTATTTATTTATTTGTTATTTACTACTTTCTTAGTTTATCTCTCTCACCTTTAAACTCCTATTAAACACGGAATAAGTACGACTTGATTACAAGCATTTAAGTGTGACTACTTTGTAACCCAGTAGCGTACCTAGGATTTGCGCTTGGTAATCCTAGTAGTAGTCATGCAGGAAGTCCAAGATGTGTATGGATAATCAAGGAATGGATGCTCATCACACTTATACTAGTTTAGACTCTCTCTTACCCTTTCTCCCTTAGCTTAGTTAACATTATTTTCCATTGCCTTCAGAAGTAGCATTAGGTTAGATACCATATCATACACCTCACTCTAGACTAAACCATACGTGATAAAGCCAATACTAGTCCAAGTGGGAAGACAACGAATTGCGATCTAAGGTTAAGTATCTAGGTGCCACAACTAGTCCATTTGCAGAGTTCAACTGGATCATGCGTGTAACACTCGTATTTGTATGGTTGAGTGTAGGGGTACCTCGCCACTCATCAAAAGGCTTTTAAAAAATTGGAAGCATCATAGCTTTGCTATAATGCTTTTGACATTGTATTTGACACCAAGTGAATTTCAGTTTGATATCCATATCATTGACAATAAAACTTGTTTTTCTTTCAATGTTGGGGAACTAAGCAAATGACCAGAATGCATATTCAAAACCTTCATTGATCAATCTAGTAAGAAACTCATGAACACTAGGTCAAATAAAGTAGTACTTTTTTCCCAACATGTTATTATAAGTGCTAGTATACCTCGTCAATTCTTTTGCATTTGAAAAACAAACATCCTTTACAAGCACACCATTTAAGTCCAATCATAATAGATACATTAGAATATTTTAATATCTAGTTATCATAAAATATAAACTAACCAATTTATTTACATGACCATCTTGTAGCTACACATAGTCATACATTGAAATTCTCTAGTGAACATCAAAATGTTATAGTCACCAAAAATTATAGTACTTAACATAATTAAAGTTGTAAAAAAATAAATATTATAAAAAGGTAAATTGACTAATGAATTTTCATAATAAAAAATAACACAATATAACTGAAAATTTTAACTCAAAATATTTATATAGTTATTTGTTATTGTAACCAACTTGTATGCCAAGAAAAAATATTTAATATATCACACAAGAATATTCTTCTATACATTAGTACCTCTAATTCCCTAAATAATATTTTCCTTTTTGTTAATATCTATATTACATAAAGGAAAACATAAAGTCCACAATTAAATCCATTTCTTTACCTCAGTATGTTTCTTTGAAATAATTGTCTCCATAGTTCACAATGAAATCAACCCTTTCTATTTTGAACATTATGTTCCTCTTCATATTACATGTAAAGAATATCAATATGGTCATTGTAGTCAACATTATTGTAAAGGGGATTCATGATCAGTATGGTGTTTGCAGACATATCAACAATAGTAAGCACCTAATGAAACATACCTCTTCCAATCTTGATGTTTATAGGAAAAAATATTTTCTAGTCCTTGCTGAATCAATATCAAGATACTTTGTCTTAAATTTAGCTTCTCATTTTTCTCTCTAGATCTTCTATACAACTCTAATAGTAATGATAGATCAAAAAAAAAATAATATAGTAAATGAAGTTATGGAATGGATTTCAATTTTCTAAAATAGTATATGAATATTGTATCTTGTGTCTCTTGTTTTCAATCTCAAACATGATAACTCTTTTGTCATGATGACATTGGCTTCTATAGAAACTAGTACTTCAATACAATATTTTAGCAGAAATATTGAATCATATATATCGATCGCATTTCCTCTTTGAAGTATTTTTTTAACTCATTCAAACTATAGAAATCTGGTAAGTCAGAAGTCAATTCAAGCAAATATGATCCTTTAGTTTATCTAACATGACTAATTAAAGCAAAAATCTTAGGCATATTGGATCAATCTCAATACAATATTTATTATGAAATGACTTAACATGAAGGTCATTATGGTATCCAATGCCAAAGTAGAGCTAATTACTCTATTATTTTCATACAATATATTGTTTTCAATGAATAAAATGCATTAAAGAAAGAAATTTATTAAAGTATAATTAGTATAGGATCATACTTTTCTTATTTGGACCTTTTATTGGATTCTCACTCTTATCATTTTGAACCTATAGAAAATTTTATAAATAACAAGGTATATTAATAAATATAAAATTACAAAACATAAAACATATTCCACACATTATATCAATGTTTTATTTTTTATTTCTTGGAGGCCTTCACAATAACCTTTTTCGACACCTTCAATGGTGTTGGACTTCTTTCCTATAGAATAATAAATAAAACTTAAGAAATATGTTGGTAATAAAATGAATCACTATAAAAAATAATTAACATAAT
>MNCI01004725.1:174624-201592 GCA_015680685.1 Gnetum montanum
CCAAGGGAAGAGCTTATTTATGGCACATTGTTTTTTTCTTTTTTTCTTTTTATGCTTTGAGAAGCCACTAATCTTTAGGCATGGGTACATGTCTTTCCAGTGGGACCCTTAGAAATTTATTCAATGCCATTTTATACGACTCTTACTTTCATTTTTCATTAGATCTACAAGGATATAATTACAACTAAAGTAACATGATAGAACATATAGAAGCGGCCAAAGAAAATCCAAAAATCCCCTTGATGTCACACCCTTCACATTCCCTCTTGATTCTTTACTCTTGTACCCAAGCACAATGATTACAATTTTATTTTTAGTCTCATGGTGAAAAAGAATGTCATTATGACTAGAGTAAGAACTTGTTATTAATGTAATGAGTGGATGGATGACATGGTCTCACTATTTAAATAATTAGTCCCTCATGACTCAACAACATAGAGAAAACTTCACCTCAATGGACTACATGATCATTTTATTTGCAAACAAAATTACATAACAAAGAAAATGAAAACACCAAATAGAAAAAGTTGGAAGGAATAGGAAAATTTGTATCAAGAAATAAGAAAATGACAAAAAATTGTAAAACAAAAAGATGAAAGATACTTATGAATCTTGAAGATTAGAATGGGGGCTTCCCCCTTGACCAAACATTTGGCTATGACAAGGATTAATAAGAAAATGGATAGGATCCATGAATGTATAAAACATTGGTAATTGTTCATTCCCAAGCCACTAGGTGTCTTTTGGTGTTGCAACAACTGGGTAGACAAATTATTGATCACACACTTGATTATTAAATGTATGGTGGATCAGGATATGAGGTGTGTTAATGTTACAAATGTCTAGCCCATGATTGCAAACTTGATCATGATATAGTATGCATGGATTTGTTTATCTCCCCATACTATTAAATTCATTGCTTGGGTTTAGGATTGGAGTAACAATGAATGGTGACCCTTGTGTAAGACCAGAGGTTGGGGGTGGTGAAAAGGGAGGCGTTGCACTAGATTAGCATTGTGCTAGCTCATATGATGTGGATAGTCCATGGGTGTTTTACTTTCACTTGTAACCTTTCCTAAAGAATGGGTGTTTCTACATTTGTGGTGGGAACCTATTAGCATCCACATTTTTGTGCACATTCATAGCACAAGTGGTATTTGTTGGTTGATAGTGTGGTGCCAAACCTTCATGTGTCACCAATGGTGACATATGAGAAGGTGAAATATGAGAATATCAAGGGTAGGATAGACGGTAAGAGGCACAAGGTGATAATCCTTCAGGAAACATCATGGGTTAATGGTACTCAAGAGAGTGATAGTGGTGATTCGAAGTAAAGGACGTAGAATTGGTTGGAAAAATAGGATGTTGAACATAATGTCCATACTACGTCAGCTAATAGGAAGGGTAGGGTTGGTTTGGTGGTGGCCTCCCCCATAGCTGTGGGTGTTGCCATTGCAATTGATGATAGTGTTGAGGCTGGTAATAAGTCCCCCTAGGATAGTACTATTGGTTGTGGGGCTATCTATGATTACCATGTGGAAAAGGAAATCTCCTAGGCATGTGCTTCTATAGAAACTTCGAGTTTAATGCACCTGCCTAATACTCATGTAGATGTAACAAGACTGGGCAATGGCCCTTCAAATTGTTATATATGCAAATATCACATCCATTATCTTCATCTATGATTGAGTCCATAGCCTCACTTTCTTTAGTCATTTTCCCTATTTCTTGATAAGTGTTCTTAGTTATTTCTTGGTTCTGTATCCTTTGTTTATTATGATCGCCTAATTCATTTTGTGTTAGATTCTCATCTACCATTTCTACAAGATTTATAACATTTTCATATATCCACTTTCACATCCTATTAAACTTTGCTTCAAGTTCATCAAGAGACTTCTACATCAGCAAGGTAAGCTATTTCAAGTTAGCTTAAGATATCAAAGATTTTCTAGGCCCTCTAGACCTGAACAGGAAATTTCATAAATACATTACTATTAAATTGCTCAAGATGCTTTTCAAATATAACATAAGCTCTTATATGGAAACCAAATAGAAGTCTAGAATTGCACAGAAATAGAGCCATAAGAGCAATCAGAAAAGCCCAAAACTAAATGCCAACATAGTACTATCTAAACCGTTAGCTAAGCAACTAAGACAAAGTAGCTAAATTGATGATGCAATTAGCACGCCATTCTTTACAAGAAATCTTCAATAATTCTTCTAGGTTCCCTCCCCTTCATATGGTATTCTACCCTTGAAGCTCTTTTATATTGGCTTTTGCATAGTTACAACCATCATGGGAGATTAAGATTAGTTACAACCACCATGGGAGTTAGTTATAACTACCATAGAGATTAAAAAGGTGTAGTTGCCAAGTGTCCTATTTGATAGTTATAAGATCATAAGAAATTGAGGTTAGTTACAAATATTATGGGGGTTTAGTTATAACTATTGATGAGTGGCAAGATACCCCTACACTCAACCATACGAATATGAGCATAGCATGCGTGATCCGGTCAAACTCCGTAGACTAAGTGCCTACATGTCCCATAGAACACTTAGGGTTAATTATTCATTGTCTTCCCAGACTTACTTGTAGTTGTCATAGTGTATGGTTAAGCAAGTCTGAGGTATATGATTTTTATAGTTTTTATGTTTTATGTCTCCTATGCTAACAAGGTGAAGGGTTGAGGAACTAATTACTAACTCTAACTAATGAACTAAGTTTAAATTACCTAGCGTCAACATCCGTTCCCAATTACCGTACACACCCTAAATCGATGCAACCGTGGCTACCAAATGCTAATCGTTGCTGGGATCACCTCGCGTAACGCATGTGCTCGAAGTGGTCGTACTAAGGCACTTAACTAGGAGAAAAGGGTTGAGAAGGAAAATAGTAAATAAAAAATAATAAATAATAGGTAATAAATAACAATAATAAAATCCTATTCCATGCACTGCAAGGTTTATCTGGAAAGTTCGTCTTTATTTCCGTACACAAACTTGTGTTCAGGTACAATGTTTGCTCGAATAAAGATCCGTTCACTTTGGGACTCCTACTATGGGCACATGGAAAATATTCTATCTCTTGAGTGATCAATCTGCTAGAGTTTCCCTACTGTCTAGCCTAGGATGAGGAAACAAGGGAGAGCCGCCTCTTATTTATAGACATGATGGCACACCGCGATATCACGTATGCGATATCACAAGGGAAGACGTGATATCGCATCCCATCAACTACCATAGGAAGTTATCGCTTTTATGGGAAGTTACTATTACTATAGAAATACAAGCTATAGTTGACAAGTGTCATGTTCATGTAGGACATTGGATAACTATCCCATAAATTCCCTTTCTTCTTAAATAATAATACTTTTTTTATGGAATAAGAGAGTGAATAGAATTAACACTCATAACAAATTTACAACTACAAGAATTAATTGTTCATTAACACATGAACAATTTTCAATTCCCAATCTTCCACACTAAAAAAATAGGCTTTTTCTTTTCAATTCCATTTTTGAAAAAACCTTTCTTCATGAAAAAAGAGGAAACCATCTAGGTGGGCAGTAATATACCATGTAAGTAATTACAGCTTTGATAGTAAGCCTTCTTGCACTTTAGAACTAGTTTCTATTTTAGTAAGCAAGACTAATGTTAGCTTTTCTAGTGAGACCAACTGGAACTATGGCACTTTACTTTTGCTAAACTCTTGAAATGATGACTGCTTTTTTGGATAAAATTTTATTTTCCACACCTGATGATGCAATTGGCAATCATTCAAGCATTAGTATATAGCTTTGTTTTTCTAAAATTTCCTCCATATAAGATGTCTAACATCTTTCATATGCACATTCAAGAAAAGTTTGTACATATTCCACAAGCTCATCTGCATACCAGAGGACAACCAAAGCATTGGGATTGAGCATGGATGCAACAAATAGCTTTGTGTCAGAGATACAGTTATTGGGTCTCAGAATCATGTCTTTATCAAAATAACTAACATGAAAATTACAGTCCACCATTAAAAGGACTGTTCAGATCGCCTCATAAAGTTTCTGGAGGACTCTACATTTTCAAACTGGATTCTACCCTCTCCTCAAGATTTCTAGCAACCTCACTCAGTTCTTATGTCACATGCATACACAGCATGCTCCCCCATAAACTTCTCTATGAATTTCACAAACTATGCAGCCAGAATTGTTCTGGGAACATTTGAAAGTAGCAACATGCAGCTAACCATGGTTTCTAAGTTGTGTGCAAGATCAGTCAGTTATAGAGAAAATAAAAATGAAGGGGGTTGAATTCCTATGAGAGATCCATGATTGATAAGATAAGGGAGAGGAGCCTGTTGTCATGGAATGTAATGGTTGTAGGGTATGCTCAAGCAGGCCTAAGAAGTGAGACATTAGTATTGTTTATGAAGATTCATGAGGCAGAACTTGTCCTAAATTCTATATCCTTGCTCAGTGTTATTCCTGCTTGCTCTACTTTAAAACATGGTAAGGTTGTTCATGCCTTTGCTCTTAGGCATGGATTAGTGTAGCATTTGCCTATGTAAAATTCCATTGTAAATATGTATGAAAAGTGTGACAACGTTCATGATTCCAGGCTCAATTTTGACTGAATGCCAACAAGGGATGAAATCACACGGAATGCTATGAATTTTTCATATGGGCAACATGGTGTTGGGAAGGAGGCTCTACAACTTTTTTTTGGATATGAGGAAGTTTGATGTCAGGCCTGGAGTTGTGACATTCTTTTGAATGCAGTCAATTACCAACCCAACAGTTGCGGTACTCCTCATCGACAAGGCAGACTGTATTTGTTGTCTAATCATAGAGTTATTCTCCCCCATAATGTCTAGCTAACTAGTGTGGCATGAATTGATCCAACACTTTTATCAACATTTGTGTTAATTTTTTTTGAAAGAAGATGTTTTTTAGCACTTTTTCAAAGGTATTCTACCATGCAAAATCTGAAATCATTTACATCTTCCTAGACTTACACACACTGCAGTTGCAAGTGTAGTCTTGCTAATAAAATTCTAAACTGAATTTTTCTTAACAAATCCCTACTCCATGAAATGGAAGAAATGTGCCAACAATTTCATGACCTATGTTACAACTAACCTAAAGATTTTCAACACCAAGCACTACCCATAGTTTATGATTAGTTTTACTACTCTAACAATTCACAACATTAGACTAGTTTAGAGCTTATAGGAATGGAGTCTTTACTAGTTTTTATTTTAGATTCTTAAATGTATTTATCCATTTATTTCACCAAATAAATGATGCATCTATCTTAGTTAACTCTACTAATGGCTTAGTAGTCTTTGAGAAGTTCTCAATAAATCATCTATAGTATCTTGTATGACCAAGGAAAGATAGGATATCTTTAACTATCTATGGTCTTTAGATAATACCCTATATGACTTTGATTTAATTTGGATCCACATCAAGGTTTTTCTTTGGTACCCTGCAACAATACCTTCTTTGATAATTAAATGGAATTTTTTATAGTTGAATTTTAAATTATTCTTAACACATCCTTTCAACACTTGCTATAAACATTCTAAGGTCTATTCAAAATTGGAGATGTATGTAGAAAAATACTCTATAAATACTTATACTGTATTGCTAATCTATTTCTAGAATATGCTAAGAACTAATCGTTGAAATATTGCATAAGCATTACAAATATCAAACTACATTTTTCTATATGTAAACATTCTCCATTGACTAGTCAACGTGGTCTTCTCCTGATCTTTCAGGGCTATGCAACTCTAATTATATCCACTTTATACATCCAAAAAATTTTAAAGCTAATGTCCTGTAATGGTATCCAATACCTAGTTTACAAATGGTAGAAGAAAGTTGTAACACCCTAATTAAGTATCTATAAAATCCTATAAATAAAAATTAAAAATGCTACAAAATTCCAAGGATATAAATTTAACATTGATATTCTAACTTAGAAAAAAATCATAAAATAAATAAAAATTATCAATTAGAAGCATAAATATAATAAAAAACACAATGCTACAAACTTTCTAACTACTTAANCACAAAAATGTAGATGCTAAAAAATTTAACTAGTTTTATCATTAAAAGATATGCATAATAACAATGCCAACGACACTTGTTTCACCTCAATTGGACATCTAGAAATAAAGATATTTACATTTGAAATTTAAAAAATTAAATAATAAATAAATAAATAAATAAATAAATAATATTATGTACCCTATGTACAACAAAATGAAAAATGATCCTTACAATGTCATAATCCCTTTTCATTTTAAAGGTTCAACCTCTATTCTCTGGGAGCAGGTTATTTATTGGATTCAAAAGAAACTCAACAAATGGAAGACTAAACCCCTCACACTTGCGGGTAAATACCTCATTTGTAAGTCCATATGTGCGTCAACCCATGTTAATTACTCTTTGTGTTGGGCCCCTTCCTGAGCTACCTACTAGAAGCTAGAATGGTTATTTCATGATTTTATGTGGTCCTCCAAAGATTCTCAGAAAGGATTTCATCGAGTCACTTGGAATATTGTTACTCTTCCTAAGAATAAGGGTGGATTAGGTCTTTTGAATTCCTATAAGCAAGGAATTACCCTAGTTGGTAAGTGGTTGGTATAGCATTTAGATGCCTCAAATATTATTGGGACCCTCCTCCAATTAAGGCTTCATAAAGAATTTCCTAAAAACAAACCCTTTTGGAAAGGCATCCATTTTGCCCCCCCCCCCCTCACTATCATTCTTCTCAAATCTCATGTTTTCAAAAGCATCTAAAGGACCTGGCAAATTCTACATAGTTACACAGACTGGACTAACGTCAAGATCAACCCTACTATCCTCTCTAGATTGTGTCCATGGTGGTTACCTCTATTGCTTGCTCCCCTTGCCATCACAAAGGCTAAGGTGGCTACCTCATGGTATTGGAAGGATGTCATCTCCTTGAATTGTCTTAGGCTGGCTAGTCATTGGATTTTGGGGGTCGAGTTTAACAATTTGTATGGGGAGTCGACTGTAATGAACCATTTCCTAATCCTGATTTACTCCTTTTTCCACTATCATTGGCACCTTGATGTTACAGTGCAAAGCCATTTTCATGGCCTTCAATGGCTTAATGGGGTTAAACTCTTACCCTACCAGCCATCTGTTCCCTTTCATCTTATGCACGACCCATCCAAGGTCATTCAACACTGCAATAAGTGTTGGCACAAACGAGAGTTAGTAACATTTTGGATCCCTCTCTTTCAACATATTTGGAAACTTTTGACCCTTCCCAAAATTAAGCAGTTCCTTTGGTGTCTCCTCCATCATGGTCTACCTATTGGTAAACGTTTAGAATATTTAGGGATTCCCAATCCCAATTTCCCTCTTTATGGTGAACAAGATGACTTTGTCCATGTGTTTTGGCATTGTCCCTTTGCTTAGCATGTGTGGGAGTGGGCTTCTATAGTTTTTCCATCATACAAGCTATCCCAAGAGGATGCCATATTCGGCTTTTTGAACATTACTTCTGCTAATCTCAAGTTTCTGTGGAAAGTTATTAGGCCTACTATTTTATATTATATCTGGAAGCAATGATGCAATGTTATATTTCAAAGGATAGATTATTCTAATAAATGTTTGCTTACCAGGTTGGAGAAGTTGCAGATCTTTTGCCTCATTCATTTCCAACTCACATCTCAAGCATCCCAAGTTCAATCTGGATAGTCATTAGTTGGTTCATCTCTTGCAACTGTGGGAAAGACCTGTGTGTTCCAGTATCACTCATGATCAATAATGTTTGCAAGTAAGCTTTCCCTTTCTATTGTGTGGAGTCACCACTGGAAATTTCTCTCTCCTTAATTGAGAACTCCTTGCCTCATCTAATTCTATGTCATTCTTTCTTGTAACAAGGCGGTATGTGTGGACGTTTGGTAGTACCCCAATTCGAGTTTCCTTCTTTAATACTTGTTTATTTATAAGGATGTTCCCGAGTTTCATTCACAATGCTCTCAACTTCCCCTTCCCCTTAACCCTATGACTTATTCAAGTTACTGTAATTGATACACTTTTAATATTCATAGAACTTCTTTTCGCGTCCAACAAACACCCCCCCCCCCCAAAAAAAAAAAAATCCAAATGGCATAGACAATAATTTCATAGCTATCAGACTTTATTATTTATTCACAAAAATAATTACATAACTCAAATATCCAAAGATTTTATAAGGTTTCTATTTCAAAAAAAAATAATATAAAGCTTAATTTTCAACTCCATAGGATCCATCTTATATAGAATTGATGTATCCTTCCCACTATGTTCTTCTTTCATCGATTCCCTAACTACTTTGGATTATCTGTGTCAAAATGCAAGAGTTAGAACCCTTTAAATAAGAAAGGCTATTTTATTTCCCTATTCATGGAGCATACAATTTTTGGACTAAAGTCCCAGGATATAGAGCCTAGAAAAAGGTTTTCAGTTAATTACTCAAAAATGTTTCATAGTTTAGAAATGCCACAAATTTTCCACAAATCTAAATATTTTATATTTTAACTGGGTATCTCCAAAGGCTCTGTTTTGGTTACTCTTATTATCAAAAGAATATATCAATGGGTATTGGAATAACCTCACTACTAATATCAGATTATCCATGTGATCCAAAAAAAGTCACTCATGGTTGATTCTTGGGAATAGCCTGACGACTAACATGCTCGGTAGTTGAGGCACATGCATCATTAGAAGAATAGGTCTTGACTATGCCTTATTGCACATCACTAGACTTAATTGCTTGGTGTTATGATCTCAGCTAGTTTCCTAGCATCACATGAACTCATGATCAAAATCTAAGGTAGGAAATCTATCCAAACCCTTATTCCCATGGGGTGAATCCCACTAATAAACACTCCACTACTACATGTAAATGAGAACATCTAAAGATTTGTGACTCCTACTACTAACTAAGTAAACTTGGTCACATATATATTATTTTCTTATGTTTTAAATCCATAAGATTTACAAATTAGCCAAAAGTCTATAATAGTAAAAAATCCACAAAAATTCTTGTAAAATCCTATTTATATTAAGGGCTAATTCAAAATAATCATAAAATATGTTAGAAGTAAGTTGGGAAAAGTTTTTACATATTCTAGAAATTCACCAAAAAATAGAAAAATATTTAGGTAAAATTAGAAAATTAATTTCCATATAAAAACAAGCCCAAACTTACAAAGATTTGGCAAAGTCTTGAGATAGTAATTAAAGTTGTAAAAGAATAATGATAAATCATAATGTAGAGAGGAAGAATAGAAAATCCACAATAAAATAGAATAGTTGTATGAAAAGGAAAATAAAATAAACTTCCTTATAGTGTTGCAAGGTTTTTAAAGTCTTCTTATTGGCTTTCTTTATTACCCAAAATGCTCGTGATATATTTTACTTGACATTAAGCCTATGTGCTAAAAACTTTCTATGAACCAAAAATGAAATATGTTAAATACTAAGATTTATTTATAAGTAAAAGAATCACATGCAATGTGATGTGTATCCTTGATATATGTTCTAAAATAAAGGGAATAGGCTTAGAATGGAATAAACTAGGTTGAAATTGGCTTCAGAATGAAGAAACTTCTTGGAAAATGGTTTTCCATTTTGAAAAATAGAAAACCCTTGATGCACATGGTGAGGTGGTGAGAAAAAAAAATTTGTAATGGGTCTAATGTATATATGTTATATGTATCATATATATATATACTTTGAAAGTTGCTACAAATTCTAGATGTCCATTTTCAAGCTTACTAAACAATAGGACACTAAAAAAACATGAGAAAATGAGTCTTCACTTCTACAAATAGGACATTAAGGAGAAACATTTTCTATATAGTTAAGATGAGGGTAGATAGAAAGACCTTGATGAATAAGACATCATAAAAAATATAAATTTTAGAAAATGTAGTAGCTCTACAAGTATATTTTATTTTCCTCATCCAAAAGTATGATGATAATTGTATTTTCAAGTCCTTATTGAATTTGTTACAAATAAAATCATTCTTTATAATAATCTCATAAGTAACTTTTGAATTAAAAAGAAAACATTTTTGCCATCCTTCCAAAATATTCTTAGAAAAGCTTGATGCAAATTATTATCAAATTTAAATAAATTCTCAAGATTAGAAATTAAATTTTTAATTTTTCGCTCCTATTCAAACCAGAGAGGCTAGAAGCTTTATTTCAAGTAATCCATCTATCATGCATATGTAGATAAGAAACTATAGTGATACCAAATTTTCTCCAAGTAGTACACAATCTAGATGCATTAGTAGCTTCAGCTCTTTTATTAAAAGAAAACTACAATGAGCTAGTTTGCTTAAGCATATCTTTTGAAATTGTAATATGATTATAATTCTAATATTTATGAAGCTTGCACCATGTCTTCCAAATTTATTTAAGAATTGGAGAACCATAAACAGAAATGGCATGATGAAAATAAAGACAGTGAAGAAAGTTATTAGAAGATCAACTGTTATCATTCTTAGGTTTTCTTTGCATAATTCTATTTTTTAAAAGGAGCATCCAAACATCATCTCCATTAATGTACTTTCCAATTCATTTTTCTATAAGATAGATACCTTAGTTATAATAGTTAATGAGGATAGGTCGTCCATCTTTCTTACTATTGGTGCAAATAGTCCTCCATCAATGAAGTCATTTTTGATGATCAACCTACTTTGTCTACTTCATTCTTTACATTTGGCATTATCTTCAACGACTTGTTCTCTACTCTATTTGGAAGCTTTGGTGTACAGTTATGTAAAAGTGATAAGAGTATAACTATGACCTCTCTTTAGGTATCAAATACCAAATTCTAAAAGATGTGACTTTTCAACAACAACTTCAAGAGAAAAAGCTCCCAGTGAAACTAAATAATTAATTTTTTTATAGCATTAATTTCCTTTTGTTTTGGATGCTCAAGGATGAGAAACTTTTATCCTTTGTTGCTAGTTATTCTTTATCTTTAATTAGTATATTCTCTTTCTTTTAGAGATATTTTTCTCGTTCTCTTTACAAGAAACCCTTTATTAAGAAGTGAAAACTTGTGAGAGTACTTTTGAATAAGGCAAACCTTGAATCTTTTCCTATCCCAGAGGCAAGGATTTTCAAGATTGATTGTAAGGATGAAAACCTAAAAAGGCATTGATGAAGTGTCATTAGTTGATGTGTCAACTAGGCCGCATATACGGGGCTGCATATACGCAGCTGTGTCGACGCAGCCATGTCGACGTAGCCTTTCATGCGTCAACGTGGCCCCATTTACATGGAGCCTATTTCAGCTTATAAATAAGAGGGCCTTCCACCTCATTTAGGTACCTTTTAGTTAGTTGTAGCGAAGCTCTTGTAGTTTGTTCTCGCAGGAGATAGAATATTTTTCAAGTGCCTGTAACAGGTGTAAGAAAAATGATCAGCTCTTTATTCGAACATTGATGTATCTGAGCCCACTGGCATGACGGCAATAAAGATGAACTATTCAAGCATTCCTTGCAGCATTTGGACTTAGCTATTTTATGCATTCAGTAGTTTAATATGTTTTTTCTTTGTTAATTACTTATTAATTACTTAAGTTTCTATTATTGTTGCATCTACTTAAGTTTAACTACCTATTATTACCTATTGAGCAGGTACTACTCATTGTTGCATCGGTGCCTTGGTTATGATTACTCTCAGCAGGCATAGCTTCGCCACATCATTGATGGGCTCCATTTTAAAATGTGAAAGACCCTTGGCATGTACACTCAGGGATGACTGTCAGAGCTAAGGGCCCATCAATTGTAGTGCCTCATTAAATAGGTGTCCAAGGAGGAAGGAGAAATTTAGAAAATAGGAGAGTGTAGAAGAATTCAACCAGGATCCTTCCCTTAGAAAAAGGGAAGTCCATTTTTGTGATGAGGAGGATGAATCACCACTGGAAGCAGTGGTGAATCAAAAGACTTTTCCGTTACAAAAGTTTACATCTGAAATATCGGCAAAGGTGGATAATATGTGGGGCTCTTTGGAAGAAAAATTCCAAAGTGTGCTAAAAATTGCAGAAGAATCCATAGAACAAGGTAATGACCATGATCAGTGTAGGAAGAAGGAAGCTAAACATGCCCAACATAAGGAAAAGGGCAAAGTTGCTGTAGCAGAGCAAATTGTAGACTCTGACACTGAGGAGGATGATGAATGTGGAATATGCTAATATGAATATCCTAAGGGATGTTGTCTTATGGTGTCACATCTTCAAGAGTCTGAGGTGTGTGCATTGAACCCTCGCTTGGCACAGTGACAAACACCCCGAAGGTTGCCTTATCCATAAGGTAATTCCAGGCGATTCCACTAGCAGCAGCAAGGATACTATCCAAGTGGAGTGCCAATGCAACTGTACGAATACTTCCAATGGTGGTAGCACCCACTAGCATGGGGGATGCCACCTCCAAGATAGTAGTACCCTTACAAATAACTAGATCCTTATGGGTACTACGTTCAGCAACCGGTCTCCCCACGAGACTCTTCTAGTCATGCGGCCTTTCAAAGTCATTACCACCCCCTAGAATATTTTCAACCTCAATCTCCATCACCCAAGGGGGACAACCCACATCTCTTCTATCCTCCATCACCTTCTCCTGGCACTCCTCCATCACATCCCTCTCAGCTGTCACCTGCTCCACCGATGTAGGGAGAGATACCACCACAACCGCAGCAATGAAATACTACGAGGGCTGTTAACTTACAACTGACACCTTAGCCGAGTGGACTAGAATCCAAGACATGAAAACATCTTATTTTCTAGCCCAATAATTTGAACATACCCTCACATACACCTGTGGCCAGTGCCTTTGAACCTACAAGCGCCTTCACTACTCCACCGCCAGAGCAGCCTTCAAGCCAACTACACTCCAACGTCTAGATGGTCATGCTCACACATGCTATGACTGACTAGATCAAGGCATGTCATCTTCCCTAGAAATTGACTGATTCGAGAAGCCCCCTCATCTATCTTCAGGTGGCAGGGAATGAGCCATGAAAAGCTCTTCTGGACTCAGGGTCAGGGATTAATTTGATCTCTCACGATATGTACAAGAACTGGAACTTGCCCCTGCTAAAGAAGAACAACATCTAGCTCGAGTTAGCATACCAGTCCATCACCGTTCCCTTGGGATTAGTGGAGGACATTGTGACCACTGTTTGTGGGTGGTCCTATCTTACTCATTTCCTGATCATCCATTTGGAGAACTACAAGGGGAACTTCCCAATCATCATGGGAAGAGCCTGGCTAAGCATGGTAGATGCACGACTAGGACTCTAAGATCTTTCCCTTGAAATTTAAAAGGAAAATCCTTTTGGGAAGATCAAGAAGAAGTGTGTTCCATGCATCACATACAGTGACTCAAGGTGCAACTATGTGTAGCAATTATGGTCTGCTAAGTAGATATCCATTCAAGAATGCAGTCGGTGTACTAAGGAATCACCTGTTTAATAGTGCCTGTACACAGCAGCCACTAACCAAGAGGGCACCCAGTGGCTAACAGCTGATCCTACTAGTAGTGCATTGTGCATGGAACCGTCTAAGGGGCTTGTGCAAGCCTATGTTGAAAGCATGGACTAAATGAAAGAGGTTCATTAATAGGTCTCCACTGTTGATGACCAAAATGACTGGGGAAAGCTACAAATCCCTAAGAGCTTCAAACAAGAGCCCATGGAGCTAAAGTTTTTACCAGCTCACTTGGAATATGATTTTTTGCAAAATGGAAAGCTGATAATTATCAATGCCACCCTTGCTCCTGAACAAAAGAAGAGATTGCTGAAGGTGGTAAAAAAATGGGTTGCTGCATTTGCATGGTCATATCCTGAGTTGACTGGAGTTGATCCCAGGGTCTTTCAGCATCGGATCTATATCGACCCTTCCATGAAGCCACGAAGATAGACACAAAAACAATTGAATCCCAAACTAAAGCAGGTCATAAAGGATGAAATCTAACAATTGCTAAAGATGGGGTTCATCTATTCTATTTCTGATAGCAAATGGGTCAGCCCACTCATTATCATGCTGAAGAAAGGTGGTAAATGGAGGGTCTGTATTGATTTCTGGTTGCTCAACATGGCTACCTTCAAGGATCATTTTCGACTCCCATTTTTGGAGTAGGTGTTGGACACCATTGCAGGGCACCGGTACTACAGCTTTTTGGATGGTTATAATGGTTACAACCAAATCCAAATAGCACCAGAGGACCAGGCCAAAACAACATTCACAAGTCCATGGGGGACTTTCACATATAAGAAGATTCCCTTTGGCCTATGCAATGCACCTACTACGTTCCAATGTCTTGTCCTAAGCATCTTCCAGTAACAAATTAGCAATGGGGTAGAAGTCTTCATGGATGACTTCTCTACCTATGGGGCCATGTTCGAGCAAGCCTTGGACCATCTTGAGCAAGTTCTAAAAAGGGTTTTTGACACTAATCTAAGACTCAATTGGTAGAAAAGCCATTTGATGGTCCAAGAAGGCATTGTGTTGGGGCATCGCATCTCACAAACAGGGATCAACGTTGATCCTAAAAAGATTAGGGTCATCCAAGGAATCACCTGCCAACCAAGTACCATCAAAGATGTTCGGTCATTCCTTGGACACACTGGTTACTACTGGTGCTTCATTGAAAACTTCTCGAAGATCACCAAGCCATTGGTAGAACTTACAAAGAAGGATGCCCCATTCATTTGGACCATGGAGTGTGAATTGACATTCCAATTTCTTAAATAGAAACTCATAGAAACTCTAGTTCTACGAGCACCTAATTAGTCCAGACCCTTTCACATTATGATGGATGCATCCAACTATGCCTTGGGAGCCATGCTTATATAGTTAGATGATCAGAAACGTCCATATTATATCCACTGTGCAAGCCATAGCATTATGGGTGCTCAACTCAACTACACCATCACCAAAAAGGAGTTGATGGTGGTGGTGTTTGCCTTGGACAAATTCTAACACTATGTGCTCGGATACGAGGTGTTTATGCATATTGACCACAGTGCTATCTGATTCCTGATGAACAAACCAATGGCGAGCCCCTGCATCATCCAGTGGTTGGTGATTCTTCAGGAATTTGATCTCACGATGGTAGATTGGAAGGGGACAAAGAATGTGGTTGTTGACCACTTGTCTCGGTTATGATGGAATGACACAAAAGAGGAGGAGCCCCTCTCCAACCAATTTCTAGATGAACTCCTCTTCATAGGTGCGGTTGATCCTCAAGTACCCAAGGAATCCCCTTGATTCAACCGCATCCTCACCTACCTCACAACCCAAGAGCTACCAAAGGAGTGGAACCATCGGTGGAAACGACAGTTTCTCCATAAGACCAAGCATTTCATGGAAATCAACGGCCACCTTTACAAGGTGTGCGTAGATGGCCTGGTTCGATGGTGTGTCCTTGATGATGATACATTGCACATCCTCCAAGATGCTCACGAGGGCCCTTGTGGGGGCCACTATGTTGGATGCCACACGGCCATTAAGATCCTACTTGCAGGGTATTAATGGCCCACATTTTTCAGGGATACACAATGGTTTGTTTACTCCTGTGAACGATGCCAAAAAGATGGTGGGATGTCAACAAAGTTAGAGGAACCTCAATAGTGGATCTAGCCATTAGAGCCCTTCAACATCTGGGGCATCGACTTCATGGGACCCATCACACCGTTGTCAAACAGAAAGGCATACATCATTATAGCTGTGGACTACTATACAAAGTGGGCAGAAGTGGCAGCTATCGTCGACTATTCTTCAAACACCACTGCATGATTTGTCCAACAACAAATTGTTAATAGGTTTGGAGTGCCACGTGCACTCATTTCTGGTAATGAGACTCATTTTACGGGTGCCACTTTTTGGAAACTCATGCAAAACTTGGGGGTCACCCATAAATTTACAACTCCCTATCACCCCCAAGCCAACAGGTAGGCCAAAGTTACCAATAGGGAAATCACCAAGATCCTTTCCTGAACCATTAGCAAATACAGGAGGGATTGGAGTACTAAACTTAATGATGCCCTATGGGCCTATCGCTCCACTTGGAAACTTCTTGTAGGGTACTCTCCCTATGAGTTAGTGTACGGAAAGTTACCAACACTTGTAATTCAGGCTGAACTCTACACACTATCCACCACTCGTAACTTAGGCCTTGATCTCCCACTAGCACAATGAGAATGACTCATCGATTTAAGTGTGATAGATGAGAACCGATTAGTGGCCTTCTCTTCCAATGAGATCCACAAGGCCTATAACAAAAAATGACACGACCTTAGGATTTGGAAGGTCACATTTAGATGTGGATACAAAGTGTTGTATTGGAACCCCTCACACGTATCTCAACCAACCAATTTTCAAACACTGTGGAAGGGATCTTACATTGTCTCCGAAACCTGTCCATCCAGGGCCTTGCTTATCCTCAAACTTTAGGACCCCACCAAAACATAGTTAGCCAACTACTAACAACTGAAACCTTTCCGTGAACTCCACTCAACCAGTGCAACCACCTCATCATCACTAGGACAACCTTGCTCCATTTTTCGCATCTCCTCCTTTCCACTTAGTCATGGGGGAGACCGTCATCCCTGCTAATCCATTCCACTACATCCCTCACTATTTTTTAAAAAATTTTTACACCTTTTTATTTTCCACCATCATTCATACGTTTGCAAATTATTTGTACATTTTTTTCTTTCTTTAATTATTTTTTGTTTCTTTGTGTATGTTTTATTTTTCACGTAATTACTAATACATCATTGTATTGTGTTCAGATGTCTGGCGCGGATGGTTTTCATTGTGATGGGTAATGTACACTAGTCCACCTAGTTGTCTGGTTCCCACTCTCACATGGTTATCTTTGGACTTTACGTCTATTTTCCATCCATAACATCGGTAGTGAGTTCACGTCATCCACCCATTCACCCACTCCATGGTTTTCCTTCTGTTGAGAACGTGCAACCCCTTCACTTAAAAAAATTTTAATTAATGTGTGACTTATGTCATTCCCAGACTTGGGGATGACCTAATAGTTTGAATCTAGTGTGACTTCAATGGGAATGCAATATTCGTCGCTCTATTCTATCCCCTGGGTTACTGGTACGTCCTTATAGATTCCCTACTGCTCCACATCCTTCTCTCCAAGGAAGCTTCTAGGCAGTTCAACCTTGCATGGTGTGGTCCTCACTGAAAAATTCAAAAAAAAAATAGAAAAGAAGAAACAGAAAAAAGATAAAAGAAAAGAAATAAACATGAAGATTCAAAGTACACCCCTTGGTCGAATGCATGCGAACATGCATGGATCTTTGCATAGTGTGGTTCCCCCAAAAAAGAAAAGAAAAAACAAATAAATCACTATGTGGGAATTCAAAGTACACCCCTTAGACCACCTCTCATAGGCCACAAGCACTAGTTATGGGACTTCCTTGATCCCCTCTAACTTCATCCCATTTCACTTCCTTCCTCTCACATTTGTTAGAGTGGTGGTTCTTTGTGGGTGCATTCCTACTTT
Source organism: Gnetum montanum (assembly GCA_015680685.1). Taxonomy (NCBI): domain Eukaryota; kingdom Viridiplantae; phylum Streptophyta; class Gnetopsida; order Gnetales; family Gnetaceae; genus Gnetum; species Gnetum montanum. The sequence goes on from MNCI01004725.1 coordinate 192,197, forward strand.
CTTGGGGGATGGTTGGGGCCTCTTCTGTTGCTATGATGTCACTGCATGCAGCTGGTTTTGGGTATGACCTCAGGACAGGTTCTACCAGGTCACTTAACCACAACTGCACATGGGGTTTCATGTGACTGACGATCGGAATTCCATTTTCTCATCTCTCTCTTTCTTCACCCACTTTGCTCCATAACTCACCTCACTGCCTATCTTATGTTGTGATGGTTTGTCATGATTTCCATGGGCTTCCCATGCCTTGGTGGTATCTCTTGGGTTGGAGTCTTAATTGGCAAACATCATTTCTTGGCCTCGGGGCCCACAGACCTTGGTGTTGGGGCTATGCAGGGGCTACTACGGCTATTTCCTACTATGGGGAGGACCCACCTGCATCTCCTTGGTCCTTCTTGTTAAGCCTCCCATCCTTTTGATTTCATGATTGACTAGTTTCCAGGTCCCATCATTCGATTTCTTCCTCGCAGAGTTCTTTTTGAATCCCTTTCTCCTATTTTTGACTTTTTTTTTGGAGCTTTGGTTTCCCTCCTCCTATCCTCAGCCATAACCGAGCCTCTCACGTGCTTCAACCACCCCAATTTGACATTTCAAATTCATCATTTCGGGCTTTTTTTGGGTTGGTCAACATTGGTCAATGGGTAAACACCCTTGTGTATATGGAGCCTAGTATACGTGGCCTCGTCAACGCAGCGCCTAACCCCTATATATACACCCACTACACTTTGAAATTTTCATCATTTGGAATCTAAATTGAGGGGAGATTTTACCATTTTTTCTACCTAACCCTTCCCAACGTGCCTACATTCCATCGCGTGTCCGCATCCACCGATCCTTGCCCTTTTAAGCAACTGGAGGTATGCTCTTAGTCATGGGGGAGGGGGGGGGGGGGGGGGGGGGGGGGGTGCGGTGATGCCTATGTGTAATTAATTAATTAGTTAGTTAATTACAAAAAATTTGGCTCTAACTCATAAATTAACACTCCGGGAGACTTAAAGGAATGCCTGTGCCAACAACATAACTTGGTCAAATTAAGAAGGTGTATAAGGACCATCTTGAGCTACTTATGCACAATCTAATTGGTGGTTATGTTTGATTACAGATGGCACCCAAACTGAGGCACCCAAGGGGAAAAGGACCATCACAACCAAGGGACAAGCACCCATACATGGGAAGGGGACGAGGAGTGCAACTGCCAGAGCATGCGAAGGGCTCTCATGCAACTAGCCCTCTCCACGAAGGACTTGATGTGGAATCTGTCCATCAAATTCCCAAATAGGAGATTCCCAGTGAGCAATCGCAAGGGGATGAGACTCTTAGGATAGCACCATGGCTTGAGATCACCCTAACCCAAGCCTGCCTTGATGCTATCACTTTGCGCGAGATGCAGCGAATGGTCCTTCAAGAGCTAAAATTTGGAGCATTCCTCGAGAATGCGCCAAAAGAAGTAAGGCTCCAACTACAACACTCTCCAATCATGACAACCAGTGGTAAATGGTACTTAGGAGAGACCTATCTCTTCTAGATGAATCGGCAACTAGGTTCTAGAGTAAGAATCAAAGACATTTATTTCTCTTACTCTTCGAAGGTGATAGTGCAGGCTCTGGGTTGCTCAAGACTGGGGCAGATGTGGTGGAAATCCCAAAGCAGGCCGATCCAGAGGTAAAGGTGGGATGGACCAAATGGTGCTACGAGGTAGAGTGCAAGGAATTTGGCTCCCTGACCATGGTGGAGAGGGTATACTCAAAGATCATGTCTTACCACTTGAATCTAATGGTAAGACCCAGCAAAATCACAGCCTTCTCTACTCGTGTGTGTGTTGTCTTGAGTGGGAAATTCCCAATGAGTCTTCCACAGCTGCTGTTCTTGGAAATTGAAAAGAGGTTTACTGAGAATGAACATGGAAGATGAGCTCTCCCCTTTCTCTGCCTAATCCAAAAGTTGTGCAAATGGGCAAGGATAGCACGGTATTCCAATGATGTAATCCGGTGTGCCCCAATTACCTCTTAGCGAGAAATGATGAAGGATAAAACTCCTACCATCGCACAGATAGAGGAGGAGTAGAAACCACCTCCACCACCTGCACAAACAACATAGCTAGGTTCGTAAACCATAGCATAACACATCTGCGAAATCTAGGAAATGCTCTCAAGCCAGCAACAACAATTTGGTAGGATCAATGGAGGAGAAGATCCTTTGGTCTATTGCCCTACCATGAGTCACCTGAAGCAAGTGGCTCATTCAGTGAGCTTGCTTGAGAGGGCATGGCCGATGTTCTTCATAGCCCAAGAGAAAGTACTAGCAAGGACAAATGCTAGTGTTCAAGAGGTAATAGTATCAACCCGACAGCCATTTCCCGAAATCTCTGGGAATGTTGCTACTTTTTGGTACACTTGGAGGATGGTCAAGGGGCAACAGTCTTGGTGATGTAGCACCAAGGACAGGAGACTGTGGCCGAAGTGGTTACTGACATAATTGCTATGGTCCTCAATGCACTGGCAACACCTATACCAAACATTCATGGACTACAAGATGTATAGGCATTTGCCTAAACTTCACATAGCAAGATTGATACAACCCAACATGAGGAGTTGTTGGACCGACTGGTGGGAATCAGGTAACCGCTTATGGATGTCTTTGACCTTCCAGATAACATTACTACAACCCAATCAAAGCTACTCTCGGCAAAGGGAAAGAGCCTTATTTTGGAAGGGCAACTTGACGCTGCCCAAGTTGCTTGTCAATGCTTGGCAATGGAAGTAGCCCAATTAAGAGCCTAGCTTGCCGATCCAGCCATACTTGACCTCACAATCACCAAAGATGAAGCTTCTCAATAGCTTCAACTCAAACTTCATATCATTGAGGATGTGTGAGAGACATCGATCTTCAAAAAATCCTTGGTAGACGTTTGAGCATATCACTTAGACAAGGACTTGGCGAAGGTTCGCCAGGAGAACGTGTGACTGACCGCAAAGGTTCATCGCCTACGTAACATTGGCGCAAAAAATGAACATATGAAACATTTTCTCTATCTTGTACTATCTTTAGTGCTATTATAAATTTTTCATCTATGATATCTCACATCCTTTTAACTATTTTTGCAATGTTAGATATAAAATTTTTATTGGTGATATTTTTGTTTGAATCACCTCTTTCATAGATTCTTCCTCTTATGTCTCATAGACCTAAACATTTGTTTAATGAAGAGATGGATCCTTGTTATACTGATTTATATATTATCTTTTTCATATCTCTTCTTCTTCATTAGTCACTTAACTAATTAATCTTTGTATATGATGGACTCACATTTTGGACAAACTTCCTTAGGAATACACTCTAAGGATCTCTTTTGTTTTATTTCTTAACCCATTAATTATATGTCTAAATTGTTCCTTCTAAGAAAAAGCATGTCTTGGACATCTATGTAAGAGTAAATAATATCTATCCATGGCTACACCAAGGGAATTATATCTTTCTTATTTTCATCCTTGGATTTACTATCTCAAATTTAACACTTTTGAATATGTCTAGTACTTGTTATTGAAAGGTTTTAACATCATTCTCCATTAATGAATAGAGTTTGGTTCTAAAGATGGATACCAACCATTTGCTTCTTTGATTGGTATTCTAGGAAATAATTTAAATTTTACCAATCATTCTTAATATTCTATAACACATAGGCATCATGGAAGGCCTATAGATAATGTTATGGTTTAGCATTATAACCTCACTTAAACTTTGAAATGATGTTCATGTTAAGTCATTTGATGTGACTTTTCCTTTAATGCCTTGTGGAAATATATATACCCTCTTTGATATCGATCATGCTTCTAATGGATAGTAGGAGTTCATCATTGATAAGTGGTTCGTTATTCCAACACTTAGCCATACAAGTCACAAGTGTTCATGCATGACCAGATTGTAATTTTTGGATGGACAATGTAAGTATACTAGTAGTTGATGTTAAGTTTATGATTGTTGTCTTCCCACTCAGAGTTAGCAAGGTGCAAAGCATATGGTTTAACTCTTAGTGAGGTATATGATGTATTAATGTTATTTGGCTATTATTAATACTAAGTGTGAACATGATCAAAATGAATCCAAGTTCTAATTTTAAGTATGAAAGAAATGTAAAATTTATTCCATCTTATCAATGATAAGCATTTGTTCCTAGTTTTCCATACATGTCTTGGGCTGATGCAACTATTAATAGGATTACAAAGTAACTTCACTACTAAAAAAAATTAAGCAAAGTCACTACAAGGTTACAAATAGTTACACTGTACACTCAAAAGTAGTCACACTTATTTTTCCTTACTATTAGACATTGAAAAAGTAAAGGGCTTAGTAAAAGTAAATGACTTAGTAAATGTAAACAATATAGAAAAGTAAAAGTATGCTAAGTGAATTACTACAATGATGAAAAACAATATTAATCTTTATTACCATTCATGAATTGTATCTAGGAAAAATCCACTTGAATAAAGGTTCCATACAATTGTAATTCACCACACTACAGGCATTCATTCTAAATCTAATTCACAAAAACAAATCACAAGAATCTCACTAAGTGTTGGCAAAAAGTTTTTCCTTCAATGCAATGGTGGGTTTATATTTATAGTCATGATCATGGTTCACATCATTACATCTACAATGTTGTATCCAGAGCTATGATATTATAACTATGATATCTTAGATATGATAGCATAGATTGCATATATAAAGGTTTTATCATGCCCTAAAAATTGACTAAAAACTCATCCTCAAGTTAAAACAAAAGGAGGATAGAGTTCCATACAAATTTATGGGGTTATATACAGACTATGATACTATGGATTATATACATCACAGACTCTACTATGAATGCCATACTATGATTCAAGTGGTATTTACAAAATTATAATGTAGCACATCATTGACACATATGACAAGAAACAAATCAAAACAAAAAAAAATAAAACAATGCTTGATGTAGTCCTTATTTCTAGGAGATGATGTCTTCTCCATCCAATTATTTCCTTTACCATTAGACTTCTAAATTTAATATGTGATAGTAGTTCCTGAAGCTTCTCTTCTTCTAATGTTGGATAATGTATTCTACAAAAAAATTTAGCAATGTTTGCTAGAGTCAGTATTTTTCAAGGACATGAAAGCTCGAGAAACATATTATTGTCTTTCATATACCATGTTGCAAATTACCTTTGTTCTTCTTCAAAAGCCCTGGCTATTTTTCTCAGTTCTTGGTAATCAGTAATTCTTCTAGTCACATTTAGCTACTACATCCTTTTGATCTTGGTAGCTAGCTTTGATCACTTGTAGCTTAGAGTATGTTATGTGGAGCTTTTTTTGTTTGTCCTTTTTGTTTGCAAACTTCTTCTCATACATGGTGTAAATAGTGGTCACTTGCCACTCTAGTTTTATTTTGGGCCTACCTAGTATTAACATGGCTAGGTTAGTGTATCGAAGATTTGCTAATCCCATATAATATATTAGATCTTCAATTTTCATGTCCTTATTTTTTATTTTAACTTGGTGTACATGGGCAAGACTGTCCAAGATGGACTACCAATCAGGTGTTTCTATTGTAATGAAGTTGATTCTAGCTTTGGTCATTTGGATTTCTTTTTTGTTGATCTACTTATATATTTCCACTTAATCTCTGAGGTGTTCCTTTAGTTGTTCATGATTTTTTCCTCATTTTCCCACATGCTGATATTGATGCTTATTTTTTGGCATATAATGCAGACTTCTTCCATTAATAGGATTTTATTTTCTCTAGCGAGTTGTCTGATGTCAAGGTTTATTTGAGCAAACTACTCTCTCAATTGATGAATAGTCTCTTCCAACACATTCTTTCATTTCTTGATGTTTATTAACCTTACATTCTTTGTAGAAACTCTCTTGTTTACTTCTTCAAGTGCAGTTAGGGCCTTGGAATGGGCATATGTTTGGGCATCTATTATCGAAGTGTCATATATCACCTTCTCTTTCTCCATCTCCATCTTGGCATACTTGGCCATTAGTAAGCTAATCTACTCATTCGTAAATTGATCTAGTTGGTCAGGCATAATGTATCATGCAAGGTCTTTTCATTTTGCTCTTAGTGTGGTTAATTCCTCCTATAACCTCTACACTTCATTTTCAGCATGTTGCATCCTTGTTTTAACCATGACTAGATTTTCCTTTATTGAAATTATTTTTGATTGAATTGCTATAATATCCCTAGAAATATTGAAGAGAATTTGCATCACTTATCCTATCTGCAGTAGTTAGTCTAATATGTCTTCATGCTTTGCTGGGACCATGGATATTCTAGCAACTATTTCCACATCTCTTACTCTAGTAAGATTAGCTAGCAAGTACAACGAGAACATTAAAGGATTATTTTATATAATTGGTGATGACTTTAGCTACTGCTATTACATCCTGATGTTACATTACCACTATTGTGGCTCCTTTTTTTGTTTCCAACATCACTTGGAAAGATTTAGCATTCCTAGATATTTGTTGTCCCTGGTCTTCATTCTCTCTTGCTTACAATGGTACTTGATCATTTGCAGGTCTTGTTGATACTGTAGGCCTATTGGGATTATCCTACACCCTATACATGCTTGAGACCTATTGGCTTTCCCAACTTATTGTTTCAACAATCTACTACAAATGGCTCATCCAAGGTTTATAATCATTTTATCTAGAGCAACTATTTGCCTTGGTCTATTGGCAATTGGTGTTAACTCACTGGGTCTTGCTTGTTCCATTTCCATGGCTGGGATGTTTCCTACTAGTGTAGATCTTGCTACTCCCTTAGTGACTATTGGTTTGTTCATTTGATCTTTCTTTGGTGGCACTAGTTTAGAGATTTTAGCATAAGAGGCATTTTGAGCTTTACGGAGTGCATCATTAGTGTAGCCTAATGTTCTTGTTTGTCAACACAATCTTCTAATGAGACAAGGGAATGGTAGAGTTAGTTTCCCTATCTTCTTTTCCTCAAATCTCCTTGAAATTTTCAAAAATAGCAAATGAGCTATATTAGCCTAAAATTTCCCCATCAAGATGGTGCTTCCTTTGGTGGCATAGGTGGAAATTTTGTTTAGTATTTTTATTGGGAATAGGTGATATATCATAATTTTGAAGTTTTAAATTGTGGATAATCCATTATACTATTTTTCACTTTTTTCATAGGTCCTTTGTAGCCATAGTTTTCTTGCCTCTATGTCAGACTTGGTAGATATTTGAACGATGTTAGCTCCAATCTTTAGAATATTTAGTGCCTTGGTTATTACCTCAATTGAATATGAAACTATAATCCCCTCTACTTTTACTATACCATCATCTTGTTTATTCTTCCAAAACTGATAAAATTCTCCCAAGTACCATCCACCATTACTTGAGATGATGGCCCATAAAGGAAAGGTAGGGACTTCTTCATAGACTTTGATAGGAGCATACTCCATGAAAAGTCCAAAGTTGTTTAATTCCACTATGATAGTGGACTTGATGGAACTCTTTTGAATGGCTTGAAGACACTCTGTGGAGAGTGTAAGATGTTGTTGTTACTTAGGAATAAGTAGTGCATCAACTTCTACCTACATAGATTACCCTATTACAAGTGTGGATTGATGGATGCTATATGACTAAGCCTTTACTCTATAGGAGAAGTTTGCTTTCTACTTCATCCTCTACCTCTTCCCCTAGGTCTTTTCTTCCTTGGTTGTGAAGGTCCTTCCACTTCAAGTCTTTTGGAAGGTGTTTGCAATCATGAGTAGTTTTGAGATTATCCAACTTACTCAGAAAGAATCTTTAATGGTTTATAACCCTTCCTTGAATTCTTGGCTTTTGATCAAAATCATTCCTTAATGTCAACTTTAGTTCTAATTGGAATTGTAGAGCTAGAAAAATTTGTAACCTAGATAAATATTTTTATAATAAAAATACTTAATTAAAGAATTTTCTAATATTTACAAACAAATTTATCCCTTATGACCTATCATAATCATTAATTCTTTGTTTAAAGTATGTTTGAATGATTATTTCGAAAGAATCATTAGGTTTATTAGCCTCTGTTAGGTTAAAATATAATAATTTCTTATTATTCTTATCCTTACTTTGTTCTTCTAGGTGTTAGAGAAATTCAATGAAATTTTGCACAACTACATACATTATTCTCCCCCATGACTAAATTGATCACTCCATGAGCAAAAGAAAACAAGAATGACTCAAATCGGAGTTGCAATAGGGAAGATATGACTCTTTGAGGCTTAGAGGTCAGAAAAATAGCATCTAATCCCTATGTGTGAAATGAGAGAATGAAAACATTTTCTAACACCTCACATATATATAGATTTCTTATCAAGAATACATCATAGATATGACATCATGGATGTCTTATCATAGGGGCTAATATATTGTATCTATGATATCACTATGAAAAATTTCAAGATTTTGTGTGGTTTTTTATGAAAAAATTGGATAAATCAGATAGTTTGGAAGGTATAGAGATGGTCCAATGGATTCTAATCATAGGTAATGCTCAGAATGTAAGAATTTATCATTGAAAATGTGTGAAGGAAAGAGTTTGGGCAAGGCAAGTTGATTAAGCTTTGCAAGAGATGATTGGTTAAAATTACCAAGTATATGAATGAAGATGAGTATGTAGGGAAATAACAATGATCATATAAGTGTTATGAAAGCACAAGATAATATGGAATTTGTCATTAGGTATGAAGCACAAGAGTTATACAAGTGGATCCTCCCCAAAGTAAGCCTAGCCATTAGTGCCCTTGTATAACCACATCTATAAGTGTTAGTAGGTACTTAAGGAGTTGAATGTAAAACATACCTATCTTTCAAAAACACACATGTTAGTATTACCTTAATGAAAAAATAATATTTTGTTATATAAGACCATCAAATTATGATTGTCTATGACAGTGAAGTGGAATGATAGTAGTAGGGATTGTAGAAAATGGGACGTGAGGTGTTTTACCATAGGCATAATGAATTCTATATGTTATGCATTATTAGAATGATCATTAGCCCTTCTATCCAAGATCCAAATCAAGTCTATAACAATTATCAATGACATCACATTTTATCATCTCAAAACTAACAACCACAAGACTATCACAACTACAAAAAATATTAACACATAGTAATGAGGTACAAGAAAGCAGTTTATTAACAACACAGTTTCTTTTAAAGGAGACTTAGCCATTGGTCAGAGAAGTGCCTTTGAGCATGGAGAATAGGTCTTTCTAGCTTTCTAAATAATGCAAATACAAGAAACCTTGAAATTTTTGAAAAGTATCCTACCTTAGAGCATGGGTAACATGTCTTTTCGGTGGAACCCCCAAAAAATTAATTATGTATTTATTAGATTATTATTGTGTCAACCTT
>MNCI01004727.1:3457-46265 GCA_015680685.1 Gnetum montanum
GATGCTGACGCTAGTTAATTTAGACTTAGGCCCTTAGTTAGATTTAGTTAGTTTCTCAACCCTTCACCCTTTAGCATAGGAGATAAAACCATAAAAGACTAAAAAAAATCATATACCTCGAACTTACTTAAGCATACACCATGACAATAACAAGTAAGTCTGGGAAGACAACAAATGATTAACCCCAAGTGTTCCATGGGGCGTTTAGCCATTTAGTCTACGGAGTTCGACTAGATCGCACGTGCTACGCTCGTTTCGTATGGTTGAGTGTAGGGGTACCTCACCACTCATCACTCCTACACCTTCGGTAGCCACTATTATATCTCTAGACCTGTATCAGCCATATCACAACTCAGCTAATGGACCTTTTACTAAGGCAAGGTATCAATTGCATTATGATTCATTTACCCTTGCTAATATAAGACTATGTTGTGTGTGCAGATGGAAATCATATAACAACGGATTGCATCTGGAGGGAACACTTGGAATGGAATAGTGCTAAAGCAGCTATGCAAGGAGCAAGATCAATGGTGTGCTTATGGATGGACAATGAAAGGTGCAATCTTGGCCTTGGCAGTAGCAAAACTTCTTTCTCTCTCTCTCTTTCTTAGCTGCCAAATAAGGCTTGATGTCAAATGTATAAAGTGTTTACTCTTGTTGTTGTGAACACCAGTTTTGTCTTGTCTTGTAATGATGATCCGTTCACATGTCATTCCACTAGTTCCATTTTGACTCAATAATCCCATACCATCCCAATATTTTGTAAGGAACTCGATGACAAGTTTTTATTCAATCATGGGGGCATGATGGGACGTGATATCGCATGGGCCACAATATCGCGTCTTCCCCATGCGATATCGCAATGCGCCGTCAAATCTATAAATAAGAGGCAGCTCTCCCTTGTTTCTCATTCTAGGCCTAGATTGTAGCAAACCTCTGGCAGTTTTACCTCTCCAGAGATAGAATAATTTCCATGTGCCCACAGTAGGAGCTCCAAAGTGAATGGATCTTTATTCGAGCAAATATTGTACCTAAACACAGATTTGTGTACAGAAATAAAGATGAACTTCTTGGATAAACTTTGCAATGCATGGACTAAGCTAGATAGGACTTTATTTACTATTATTTATTATTTATCATTTACATGCTTTACTGGTTGATTAAATCTTTCTCAACCCTTCTCTCCTAGTTAAGTGCATTCAATACGACCACTTCAAGCACGTGCGTTACGCTTGGCGATCCCAACAACGATTAGCGTTTGGTAACCAATGTTGCATTGGTTCAAGGTGTGAACGATAAGTGGGAATGGATACTGATGCTAGGTTAATTAAGACTTAGTTAGTTAGCTAAAGTTAGTTGATTAGTCTCTTCACCCTTCACCTCATTAGCATAGGAGATAAAACCAAAAAGATATAAAAATTATATACCTCAGACTTACTTAACCATACACCTGTGACAAGTACAAGTAAGTCTGGGAAGACAACGAAGGATTAACCTTAAGTGTTCCATAAGGCATGTAGGCACTTAGTTTGCGGAGTTCGACCAGATCGCGTGAGTAACGCTCGTATTCGTATGGTTGAGTGTAGGGGTACCTCGCCGCTCATCAATTAGTATAAGAGTCAAAGGTCAAAGCCATGAAAGATCAAAATAAAGGTTTTTCAAAAATTCATATTATTTTTATGTCACTCAAAATTTCAAAGTTTGGTAAAGAGCGACAAAGGGGTTAATGAATTACAATGATGTTTAGGATACTAAACAAGGAAAGTGAAATAGCAAAAATCATAAACAAGAATTTAAGAAAAGAAAATTCCATGAAGCCATAAAAGAAGAAGAGTTAGCAAGAGACATTATTTGCAATTTAGTTAGTAATAAAATCAAAAATTTAATTTCAAGCATAAAAGCTAGAAATGGTAATAACTTCAATAGAAGTACCAAGATCATGAGGGCATAGTTGAAAATTAAGAAAAGTGAAAAGAATTAAAAATTTGAGGAAAAAATAATATTGAAGACATGAAGAATAATTGAAGAATAATTAGAATCAAAATTCAATCAAAAAGCAATTATACAAGAAAACATGAAGTAATCAAAGGATAAAGAGAAGGTACACATATAAGATGATATTTACAAGACTCAAAACAAATCACCTAGAATTGAGAAAAGAAAAGCATTAATTCAAAAATTAAAGAACATCAACACCAAAAGAAAAAGAGTAGCCCATATAACATGCATACTTCCATTCAAACAAACAAATTTCATTAAACAAATGGTTATTGAAAATAGGTTGCATAATTCATATGGCATCAGGCATTGATGAGTTTACTAATGTAACATTCACAAGTGGCTTTGGGAAGATATACTTTGAAGATGATAAAAAAAACTTTAAATACCTAGAATGGGTACCATAAAATCAATTTGAAAGATATAAATAAATTTAAAATCAAAAATGTGTTTTATGTTCTAAATCTTGAAAAATCATTACTTTCAATTACTTAATTAACAAATGATGATCATGATCTAATATTCAAAAACTATTTTTTACATTATTTCTGATGAAAGAAACACAAAAGCAAAGTTTGAAAAGCTTGTAAATCAAATTTATTATAAAGAATCATGTTCAATAATAGAGAAACAAAATAAATTAAGCAAGAATCAACATCAAAAGGTACCTCCAAAGAAGATAGATGAGACAGATGATTTAAAAATTTACTTAAAAAATTACTTAAGAAAGAATTACCTACTATTAATAAAACAAGATAAAGAATCCAAGACATGAAGATAATAAGGAAGTTCACTAATCTTTGTCAAATTTTCCAACTCATAAAATCACTAAGGAAGCCATAATCACTTCATTAATGCAATCAAAAAGAAAACAAGATAATATAAGTGATGAGTAATGGAGTAATCCAACACCCAACCATATGAGATATGAGTGTTCACACACAACAAGTTGTTTATTTTCTTCTTGAATTGCAATAAGTGACTTCATCTATACATATGTTTGTGCTTTAGCTATGAAGGCATTTCATACTACTTTCTCCTTCTCTGTTGTCATTTGTTTATTCTGATTAATCAAGTAATTTATCTGCTCTATTCTGAACTATTCTATTAGTTTAGGTATAATAAGTTGTGTAGGATCTCTATGTTTAGCTCTCATGACTGCAATTTCTTCTTGTAATCTCAAAATTTCATTTTCTATATGCTCTACCCTTATCTTTACCATGACCAATTTTCCTTTGGTAGCAATGAGCTTAGACTGTACTGCAATGACATCACTAGAGATGTCAAAAAGTGTTGTCATGACTTGCCTAGTCTGCAATAGTCTATCATCATGGTTAATAGGAGTCATCAAGGTTCTGACTAACATTTGAGCATCTTTGGCTATAGTTAGATCCACCCATGGCATAATAGGTACATTGAAAGCTTCTTTAATGATATTGGTAATCACCTCTGCTACTCCCACTACATCTTGATGCTACATTACCACTATTGTGGCTTCTACTCTAGTCTCAAGCATCACTTGGAATGATGTAGCATTCCTAGAGATCTATTGTGACCATTGCACCTCTCCTTCAGCCTGTAGTGAAATTTGTCCACTTGCTAGATCTATTGAAACTATGGGCTAGATGGCATTATTGATAACTTTATAAAGATTGGCCTCCTTCCTTGTTCCCCAGTTGATGGTTTCTGCAATCTATTGTAGATGAGTCATCGATGGTCTATAACCTTATGGTGGTAGTGATGGAACTTCTTGTTGTTGCTATTGTTGTTGTTGCTATTATTGTTATTGTTTCTCTTACTCTTGTTCTTGTTCTTCTTCTTCATCTCAATCTTTCCTGGGTGGTGCTGGTTTGAGCAATTCAACATATGAAGCATTATAGACTCTCCTAGGAACTTCATTGGTGTATCCCATGATTCTGACTCGCTTGCACAACTTTCTAATAAGGTGTATCCCATGATTCATTATAGCCCTTATCTTCTTTTCCATAAGCCCATTTCAGCCATAGTTTTTTTTTGTTTCAAGATCAGATCAGATGGACAAATGTGCTAACTTTTCCCTCTTCCTTTTGTTGGGTATATTCAGTGCTTTTGCAATCGTATTGATCGAGAATGAAACTGAGATTCCTCCAATGTTAACTATTGAACCCTCTTCCTTGTTGTGCCAGAACTAGTAAGTTCCCCTAAGGTACCATTCACCATTATTAGACAAGATCGGCCATAATGGTGACACCATAAGTTATGTCTTTACTGTTTCTAGCATGAATTCCATGAACAAGTCAAAGTTCATCACCATAATAATTGTGGTCAAGATGGATCTTTCTTGAATAGCTTGGAGGAAATTCTGTGGCAATGTGAGGCATTTTTCTTACACTGGTGGTTCTTCTGCCTCTCCTTGGACTGATTGTCCCATAGTAGGAGTCTCTTGATGAATGCTAAATGATTGGGCTTCCTACTCCTTGTATTCTAGTCCTTGTCCTCTTGTTCAGCCTCTACCTTAGCCTCTTGGTCATTTACTTGCCCCTTGTGAGGGTCCTCCTTGTGCTCCTCTCTTTGGGGCTATTTGTAATCATTAAGGAATTTGGAACCATTAGAAGGTGTTCTCTAATATTTATAACTCCTATCCTTTCTCATACTTTTAGTTAGATCAATTTCTTTGTTATTAGGATTGCAGAGTTAGAAATTTTTTTCAAAAAATTACCCCATAAGTGTTAATTTCATTGTAACCCCTCACAATTGTTCATATTGTCTCTATGTATGACTCATAATGATGGTTATAGCTCCTTAGGAGTTTTATTTAAGTGTTCTAGCATTAATATGATTGATTATTCCTTACAAATTTCAACTTCAACTTCATACTTACCCTTAAGATACCTTTTAGGCATTAGAGTCTTTTTCCTCACAAGCACCCCACCCCCCCACCCCATGAATAAATAGGTTCAAAAAGTATGAGAATCGAAGTGATAATGGTCAATTTATGGCTTGGGAAAGCTAGGAGGTCAAAGCTCAAATCAAAGAAGAAATTTCAAAAAATCTTCCTTTGCTCATATGAAAAATGGTGAAAAAATTGGTTTAAGTCCCCACATATATAGAGGTTTTGTAAGATCCAATATTGGGGACCTAACATTGGTGCAAACCCAATATCGGGGACCTAATATTAGAGCCCAGGAAATGTCATTTTTCATAAGGGTCTGATGGGAAATTTTGATTATTTTGTATCTTTGAAAGACTTTAAGGTTTCTTAAAGGGTTTGGGTGATGGATACATGCTCATTGTTGTGAAACATTATCATTAGTAGTTTATAAAGAAGGAATCTCATGCTACGAAAGTTCATAAGATGGATAAGAAGGGTAATGGATTCATGTTGTAAGAATAGATAGTTTAAATGATATATGAAGTGTTTATTAACATCTATTGATGCTGGAAGATTTAAGATGATGTGGAATTGCTTGGCATGTATAAGCTATAACAGTTATACAAGTGGGTCCTCCCCAAAGTAGGCTCCAACCCTTAATGCCCTTGTATAACCATGCTTAAAAGTGTCCTTAGGCACTTAAGGAGTTGAATGTAACACATACCTGTTAGCAAAACACACATGTTAGTACCACCAAATTGAGAAAATAATGCTATGTTATGCAAAACCACAAGTTTTGACTATTCAAACAATGAGATGAGATGGACTTAGAAGGGATTGCAAAAATTGAGACATGAGTTATCTTACCATAGGTGATGAGTGGCGAGGTACCCCTACACTTAACCATACGAATACAAGCGTTACACACGTGATCCAGTCGAACTTCATAGACGGACTAGTTGTGGCATCTAGATAGTTAGCCTTAGGTCGTAGTTTGTTGTCTTCCCATCTGGACTAGTATTAACTTTGTCATGTATGGTTTAGTCCAGAGTGGGGTGTATGATGTGTTTCTACGCTAATGCTACTCCTGAGGGCAACGGAAGATAATATTAACTAATCTAAGAGAGAGAGGGTGAGAGAGAATCTAAGCTAGCATAAGTGCAATGAGCATCCATTCCTTGATCATCTGTACACATCTTGGACTTCGTGCATGACTAGCACTGGGATTACCAAGCGCAGATCCTAGGTATGCTACTAGGTTACCAAGTAGTCACACTTAAATGCTCGTAATCAAGTCGTACTCATTCCGCGTTTAATAGGAGTTCAGGGTGAGAAGATATTAACTAAGAAAGTAGTAAATAAAAATTAATTAAATGATTAAGCTAAGTGAATGCTGCAATGATGAAATAATCTCGATCTTTATTGCCAATCATGTGCATGTCCAAGTACGTCACACTCAAATAAAGGTTCCATACAATTACAATCACCACACTACAGGCATACACTGGGAGGAAAAGGGTTGAGAGAAAAATAAGAACTAAAGCTTAACACTTCAACTAAAACTAGCAAAAAGCTCCTATCAAAACTATCTACCTCTTATTTATAGATGAGGAGACAGGCTGCAATATCGTGCACGCGATATCGCAGTTGCCTAAATGACGACTCATCAATGGGCATAATAAATTTTTATGTTTTATTAGTTGTTAAAGTAATCACTAGCCTTTTTATCCAAGCTTCAAACTAAGTCCAAACCATATTTCAGTGACATCGCATCATGTCATCTTTTGGAATTACAACTATAAGACTATCAATGTTGCAAGGAGTATAGTCACTTAGCATATTGTCCAAGGGAAAAGTTTATTCATGGCACTTTAGTTTATTTTTTAGTTTTCTTAGAAGCCACCTACGTTCAAGCATGGGTAACATGTCTTTCCAATGGGATCCCTAGAAATTTATTCCATGCTCTTTTTATTTTTGTTTATGTTAACCTTTTAAGGTAGCACTTATTTTACTCTTACTCCCATTTTTTGTTAGATATACAAGGATATAATACAACCTTAGCAACATGATAGAACTCATAACAATAATCCAAAAGAATCCACAAATCCCCTTGATGTCACACCCTTTTCATTCTCACTTGGTTCTTCACTTTTTGGTCTAGGCATAATGATCACAAGTTTATTCTTAGTTGTATGATGGAAAAGAATATCATTGTGGCCATGGTAAGAACCTCTTATTAATGGAATGGATGGATGGATGATGTGGACTCACTATTCAAATAATCAATCCCTTATGACTTGATAACATAGAGAAATCTTCACTTTATTGGACTACATCTTGCCTTTATTTGTAATGTGTCTTATTAGTAATTAAAATTATTTACAAAGGATTTGAAAACAAAGTATGTAAGAAATGAAAAAGATGGTAAGAATTGAAAAATATTAAAAGAATAGAAAATGTTAAAAATTGAAAACATGTAAAAGAATGTTAAAAAAATTTAAGTATTAAAGAATAATAAAATATTAAAAGAATGTAAAAAATGAAAGAAAATGAAAAACTTCAGTAAGATACCTATGGTTTGAAAGTAACTCCCCCACTACTATTATTAAGATCAGTTAAGCAGAAGATAGAATAAGTAGAAGACTAGTGGGTAGGTTGGGTTGACGTCTTGGAATATTCATAGTATGGTTTGACTTGTTGGATATTAACAAGAATAAGCTTGTGTGGATAGGATGGGTGGTGGATGTGTAAGGCACCATATAGATAAGCGATGTGCACAATGTATGGTCCCTCCCAAAGTGTCTAAAATTTAACGTTTTGGGGTAAATGACTAGGATTATAATAAAGGACCTTGTCAACTAATTGTATGGTTACATGCCTTATCCATGAATCATGCCTAAGTTTGGATTAATTCTTATGTACTTCAGTACCCATGAGTGCTACTAGTAAAGTTCACTAGTAGCTTAATTAGATGTTCCTTTTTGGATAAACTCAAATTTAGGTCAAGTTCATTGGAAATAGCTAAAGTATGAAGCTCTACCTGGATTGGAAGTGTTGGAAACTTTCCATAGATTAACTCATATGGTGTGTACCCTATAGGTATTTTCTAGGATGTCCTATAGGCCCATAGAGAATCATTTAATTTCATACTCCAATCCCTCTAAAGCCTACAAACTATCCCAGTGTGTATTCTAGTAGTTTCATGATTAGTGACTTCAACTTAACCATTTTCTTGGGGATGATATGGTGTTGTTAGTTTATGGTTAAGCCCAAGTTGTTGCATGAGTTTCCTAAAGGTAGCACTAGTGAAGTGGATCCCATTATATGATATAAGCATTCTTAGTACTCCAAACATGTTCACCACATGTTGTTGGAAAAAGTTGGTAGCTGTCTTTATTCTATAGTCTTTTATTGCTGCTACCTTTGCCCACTTTGTGTAGCAATCCATAGTCACAATGATATATGCTTTCCCATTTGACATCAGTTAAATGGACCCCATAAAATCAATTTCCCATATATCAAAAGGTTCCAGTGGCTATATCTAGTGTTGTCACCCTTCATATTTGGCTATAATTCCTCCATCTCTTTGGTAGTGTTCACAAGCTTGTGTTTAAACATATGGACATCTTGGAAGAGGGTAGGCCAGAAGCAGCCTGACATCAGTAGTTTAAGTGTTGTTCTATGCCCTGCATAGTGGCCACTACATGATCCTTCACAAACGTCTTGTAAAACTCTCTGCTAGTCATGATCTGGCATGCACTATCTAATGAGCCCGTTTGCATAGATCTTGTACAGATTGTCATTGATTTCCATGTACAATTTGGCTCTGTGAAGGAATTATTCACATTATTTTCTACTTCATTCAATAGGAAACTCTTGTATTGTGAGATAAGTCAGGTATTCTGTAGTCCATGGATTTCTTGTTGAATCTACACCCTTTACTATTCTAGTAAATAGATCCTTGTTAGGAAATTAGTCTAATAATGGTTCCACTCAATTGTTTGAATCTCATTTCAACATGGATAAATGATTAGCTACTACATTTTTTGTTTCCTTTTTATTTATCATTGTGATGTCAAATTCTTGAAGAATCACAAGCCATCTTATCACTCTTGAACTAACCACTAGCTTCTTCATCATAAATCAAATGACACTATGATCAATGTGGACATAGATTTGGTAACTGAGCACATGATGTCTGAATTTTTCAAGTGCATACACCATGACCATAAGCTCCTTTTCAATTGTGGTGTAATTTAATTGTGCTCCAATGATGCTCTTACTAGCATAGTGTATGTAGTATGCTCTTTTCTGATCATCAAGTTGTGTTAGTACTACACCAAGTGCAGAGTTGAAAGCATTAGTCATGATATGAAAGGGCTTGACCAATCTGGAGCTTGGAGGATTGGTGTCTCTACTGATTTCTACTTCAAAGCTTTAAATGCCTTTTCACATGACTCAATCCACTTGAAGGGTGCATCCTTCTTCATGACCTCTACAAGCGATTTGGCTATCTTAGAAAAGTTTTTGATGAACCTTCTATAGTATTTTGTATGGTCTAAAAAGGATATTACATCTTTCATTGTCTATGATCGTTGTGTGATGTTTTGGACGACTCTGATTTTTTCCAGATCTATCTCAATATCCTTCTAAGAGATTTTATGTCCTAGCACTATGCCTTCCTAGACCATGAGATGGCTCTTCTACTAGTTGAGCTTCAATTTTTTTTCAACACATCTTTTAAGTACGTACTCCAATTGGTCTAGTGCTTATTTAAAATCTAGCCCATACATGGAAAAATCATTCATAAAGACTTCAAAACTTAAAGCCAGTCTCTAGAAGGTTGCTGGTGCATTACAAAGATCGAAAGGCATTTGTCTATAAGTGAACATTCCCCATGGGCTAGTGTATGTGGTTTTTTCTTGGTCTTTAGGTGCAATGCAAATTTGATTATATCTGCTCTATCCATCCATAAAAATTTAATACTCATGTCCAAGACCTAATCAACAAATGGTAGTGGGAAGTAATCATTAAATGTGGTTGAGTTCAACATCCAAAAGTCAATGTAGACACATCATTTGCCTCCCTTCTTTGGAACTATTACTAAAGGATTAACCCATTCACTATCTGTAATAAGATAGATGAATCCTACCTTTAGTAACTTTTCCAATTCTTTTTTGACAACATCCTTGAGTTTAGGATTGAGCCTTCATTGAGGTTGGAGTTTTTGTTTGATTGCAAAATTAGTATAAATTTGGTGTTGATAAATTTGTGGATTAACTCCCATGATCTCATCATAAAACCACACAAATAATGTAGGTCATTTGTTAAGCACTTCTAGTAGTTTCCTTTTCTATTATTTGTCTAGGTTGGCATTGATGATCACTAGCTTCTTGTTGTTCAAAAATACATATTCTAATGTTTCTAGTAGGCCTTTCAATTCTAGTGGTTCTAGTTCCATTATGTCTAGGATCTCTAGGTGTCCCTAGTCTATTTCTTCTTCTTGATTGATTTGAGGATACGAGTGTTTTTTCCTTAGCTATCCTAACTTATCTATTTTGGCTACATAGGTATTAATAATTTGCTCTTCAAGTTCCATGTACTTATTAGATTGAGTTTCTTCACTTATAATCAACCATTGAGTGCCCTCTTGTTGGGTGGCTACTACATACAAACAATTTTGCACACATCTATTGCATGCCTTGGTCTACTCTCATTTGATTATCCAGATTATTTATATGCAATTTCACCCATTATCATTGTATGCGATACATGGAACTCTCTATCTTTGTATGATTCCAGCATCATCTTCCTTGGAAATTTCCAAGGACAAATCACAAATTCCAAGCTTAGCATCCATAGTGCTAAGCTAAGCTCTTCCCATGATAATTGGGAATTCTCCCTTGTTTTTCCCCATTTGAATGACTAGAAAATTAGTAGGGTAAGACTAGCCACTAATTGTAGTAATCACATCATCCACTTGTCCAAGTGGAACTGTGATTAATTCATCTACAAGCTCTAAGTGAATGCTACTTTTCTTTAGTGGTAGTATGTTCTAGGCCTAATACATGTCTTGAGATATCAGGTTCACTCTAGACCTAGAATCCTATAGAGCTTTGCATGGTTTTTATCCTACTATTTGGAGATAAACTAAGAGACTTCCTGAATTAGTTCTCTTCTATGGAAGAGCCCTTTCCTTAGTCCAATGAGTTATGGGTAAGTGAGCATGACAGTGGTGACATTTGAACATGATGAAGTCGAAAGCTTTCTATGTTGAGAAGTACTTGATGTAGATGGGGTGGAAGTAGATGTGTTTCCCATCCATTGAGTCTTTTCTAGACTCGTTCTAAAAAATGATCATTTCTTGGATTAAGACTCATAGGTAACCATCTCCTCATGCATGTTAACTATCCTCGTAGCACTATGGCTGTGATGGTAATTCCCCTTACATAACAAGAGGTGGCATTGGTGGTAGAGGATTTAGGTGCTGATTAGAATGACTAGCTATTAGTGGATGCACATGTGAGTTTGGGTCTATCCTTGGTAGCATCGATCTATGGTATTCTACTAGATAATACTATGAGGTCTAAATAGCCACATTACCAAGTGATATTGGACTTGAACAAAATATCCATACAAATCTAGATATTTGTATGGATATTGTTGACGAGGTGGTGGCATAGCCCATGATTGAGTTTGCGACTATAGCAAAGCTCCACTAGGATAATACATTAGTTGAAGGTTTTTTTAGTAGTTACCTTGAGGATAAGGTAACCATTTGGGCATCTATCTTTTAATAAATTTGGGATTAACTGTGTATGCCCCTATCTCTTGGAGATGTGTCATGATTGGGCAACACCCCTTGGGATGTTCGTATTGATACATAGTCCAACCTTCCTCATCTATGAAGCTAGTATTTGAGCACTCAACTACTAAAGCAAATTTTCCTTTCCATTCAAATTCTTTCTTTTTCCTCTTCTTTACCTTTTTCAAAGGCTTGCTCGGTTCTTTCCTCCACAATCTTTAATGTAATTGTAAATTTCTCATCAATAGAATCCCATAATTTCTCTACTTTGGTTGTGATGTCACTTACAAATTTTTGGATTTGTAGAGTCTTTTTTCTGGATGGCCTAATCCAAGGTTTCCTCCTCTTGTGTATCACAACTCATGCATCTCTTTTATGAATTTATGGGTCTCTATTATACTCTTCAACTAATTCCCTCTTTCTTAGCTCACCTTCCTATCTTGCTACCTGGTCAATTAGTCTTTGAATGTGATGGACGGCTAATTCTGATAACCTACCTTGGGCATAAATCCCAAGAGTCTTTCTGGTTTTTCTTCGTAGGCCATTTACAATGTGCCTAAGCTATTCCCTTGGTGAAAATATATGGCCTAGGCATCTATGCAATAGTGAATAGTATTTGTCCATTATTGCATCAAGGGTCTCATGAGTCCCTTGTTTCCATCCCTAGATTTTTTTCCTTAAATTGGACACTTGTGAATAAGTTTGGTATTTATCATTGAAGAGTTTGAGCATGGTACTCCAACGTCTAATTGATTCAGATTCCAATGACCTGTACTAGCTATTCACTTCCTTCACAAGTGTTCTGGGAAATAGCTTTAATTTTTGCTAATCACTTTCAATATTTTGGAGGGCATAAGCATCATGGAAAGCTTAAAGTTGATGTTGTGGATTAGCATTATAGCTTCCTTCAAATCTTGGCATGTTATTCATGTATAGCCATTTGATTCAGCTATCTCTCACTTGCCTGGTTGGTATATGAACAACTTCTTGAATGCTTATCATGTTTTAGGTTACCATGAGGGGTTCATCATCATGGTCGAGTTCATATGCTCTATTATAGCAGTGACCCCTTCTGTGCTCATACCTTTCTTGATCCTCTCTTCGATCCCTTCGTCTCCTTCCTTCATATTCTTCATCTTCTATATTAGAGTTTCTTGAATATCGATCATGATGGTCATGAGTCTTGGTATTTGTGTCATCTTCTATTAGAGTCCATCGATGATCGTAATGAGGTAGATGAGGTAGCAGGAGAATGATGCCAGCTTGTTCTCCTTTAATGACTCTTATATGCTTCTTTGTAGGATTTGGCAAGAACCCTTGGCCTTGAGTCCTACTTACATCTTGAGTTAGTAACCTCCCCCTTAGGTGTCTCTGCTATAGTGGAATGAAGTTGGGCTTTGACAAGTTCTTCAAGTTTAATGATAAGTGTTTTTGAAGGCTCCTCATGGTTTTGGTGGAGTTGCTTTGAAATAAATGCATTAGCATCAAGTTCTTTTGAGATAACAAAAGTGTTGACTTGCTTCCCTTTGCTATGTACATGTTTGATCTTCATGACAGCATCTCTCCTTATCTGCTCCTTTGTGGGTTCATAGGGTCTTGTCATGTGTTAAGTCACATGATACCCTTCTTGGATTTGGTCCAAATGCATTCCCTTTAACGCATTTTGGAGCATGTTAAGTGCTAAACATTCTGGAGGCAAGACTATGTTGCCTTGCATGTCCCTCCATCTCATTTGATTATCTTGATAAAAGATGAAAGTGAAGTCTAGATGATAAGGATTAGTATGAGCATAAGTGATTCTTGTTTGCATTGGCATCCCCCATTCTTCTTCACCAATGATTTTTTCATTGCTTCTTCTTGTCTCCTTGGTAGGTGGTGATGGATCTTTGTTTGAGGTCATGTTTATGACTTAAGATGTTGTTTAAGTGTGCATGACTTGTTTAGAATTATTAAAAAGATTAAGATTTTGACTTTGGGTTTCTGATACAATGAACTTTGGAAAATCAATTACTAAGCATACATTGACTTATCCTCTATAACAATGCTAATGATGAGCAATGGAGTAATCCAACACCCAACCATACAAGATACGAATGTTTATGCATAGCCTAATCGAATTTTGTGAACAAGGTAATGTAATTATGCTAGTAATTGGTTTGAGTTCATGATCGTTATCTTCTGACGCAAGCTAGTAAAATCAATGCGTATGGTTTAACTCACAATGAGGTGTATGATAACTGATGTTCCTTGGTCATTTTACTCCTAGTAAATGTAAGGTAAATGAAAGTGATTTCTAAATCTAAGTAAATAGCAAATAAGTCTAATCTAGCTTAGGTGATGGACATTCATTCCTGACTCTCTGCACACGTCTTCAACTTATGTAATCATTACTAGGATTACCAAGTATCTCGTTACTAGGAAAACCAAACAATAATACTACTAGGTTACCAAACGATCACACTTAATGCTCAAAATCAATCATATCCATTCCACTTAACAACAGTAAAAGTAAAGTTTATGGAAAAGTAAATCAGTAACTAGGAAAACAGTAAACATTATACTAAGTCAAAACAATAAAAATTAGTCTCAGTAAATAGTAAATGTTATGCTAAGTGATTTTGCAATGATGCAAAGTAATCTCAATCTTTATTTCTAGTCATGAAACGTGTCCAAGTACATTCCACTTAAATAAAGACTCTATTCAATCACTTAACATCACACTATGGGCATACATTGCTAAGTGCTAAGTGCTAAAATCAAGAAAACAAACTAATAGAATTTTGCTAAGGTTGGAATGAAATTGTTGTTGGACCGTGTGCCTAAGTGTTGTATTTATAAGGTTGCACATGTCCATGATATTGGACATCCTACATCATATCTTGTGCCACGATATCGGGGATCCGATATCGTTGCTCCAATATCAAATACCTGATATTGGAGTCAACAAAAAATGCAACTTATTAATAAGCAAAGATCATTCAAGCCAATACATGACTTCAACAATTCAAGAACAACAAATAGTCAACTAACAAGAACTATTATCAAAAATATTGAATAAGTTTCCAAAATTATTGAATGTTAGTTAACCTCAAAGATAAGTCACAATGACTCCAAACTACATCCTAAAGGAAGGATTGTTGGTTTTAACATGCACTTTAAACACTCATATTTAACTCAATTTTAATGTTCATGATGTGAATTACAAAATTATTTCTAAGAAAAGACATTCAAGAAGAAGACCTAAATTTTAGTTTGGTTAATGAACTCTCCTTCTTTGAAGTGAAGACAACCTTATTAAATATGAAAAATGGAAAAGCTATTAGATCAAATAACATTTCTATATAAGCTTGGAAAGCACTATGAGATACATGAGTTTCTTATCTAACACAAGTATTTAACAAAATTTTGAAGGATGGAGAAATGCTCAACAATTAGAAAAAAAATTTTGTTGTTCACATGTACAAAAATAAAGGAGATGTACAACATTATTTAAACTATAGAGATAACAAGTTAATGAGCCATACTATGAAGCTTTAGGAGAGAGTCATAGAATAGCATCTCAAACTTAAATCAATAGTATTAGAAAATCAATTTGGGTTTATTCTAGGGAGATCTACTATAGAGGCTATTTACTTGATATGACAATTGATGAAGAAATTCAAAAAAGTTAGAAAAAATCTACATGATTTTTATTAACTTGGAAAAAGCATACGATAGAGTGCCTAGAGATATTATTTAGTGGGTCTTGTAGAGGAAAAACATCCTTGATAAATATATTAAAGTAATTCAAGACATATATGAAGGAGCTACCACTACAATTAGAACAACTTATGGAACAACATCTGATTGCCTAGTCATAGTAATTACACAAAAAGGGTATGTGCTTAGCTTGTGCTTATTTGCTATTATTATGGATGAATTAAAAAAGAAAATAAAAGATGAAATCCCTTGATGTATGTTATTTGCAAATGAGATTATGTTAGTGGATCCAACTAAAGAAATTATTACTTCTAAAATAAAGAAGTGGAGACATGCTCTATAATCAAAAGGCTTAAAAATTAGTAGAAATAAGAAAAAATATATGAAATGCAATTTTAATAACAACATAAATAGTTGTGAAATAGAAGTTAAAATTCAAGGTGAAAAAATCCATTAGTGCAAACAACTCCACTACTTAGGATCAATCCTCTAATTAGATGGTGGAACTGATAAAGATATAAGAAATAGAATTTAGGCAAGAATGTCAAATGGAGACAAGCTAGTGGTGTTCTATGTGATAAAAGAATATCAATACTAGCTTAGATATATATATATATATATATATATATATATTAATTGGCCAAGATGATTTTAACCAAGCCTGACTACTAGAGGAGGTAACAAGATAATTGAAAACAAAATTGCTTATCCCTTCTTTATTTCTCTACCAATAATCCAATTTAGTTTTACCCTCTTAATCAAGTTGTTTTGTCTTTGTTTGTTCATGGCATTTTTGAGAAATAAATCTCTTGCATAAATAACACTTAAAAACGCCATGACCAAACAAAGATAGAAAAAACTTAACCTAGAGAGTAAAACTAAATTGGGTAAGTGGTAGAGAAATAGAGGAGGGATGAGTGATTTTATTTTTAAGATATAAGAAATAGAATTTAGGCAAGAATGTCAAATGGAGACAAGCNCATAGCCAACATCATAGACCTAGAGCAAAAACACTAGCATCCAATCTCTTACCTTATCCATAGAAACATTCTCATAGTCAATCACAAAGCCAGAATAAAATATCATCAATTGTGCTGTTGCAGGTTGAGCCTTGAGCTCATATCTAAAACTATCGCAAAATTGCATGATCATTCAAAATTGAAACTAATTTTTCACTACCGTATACACGTAATTTAGTAATATACCTTGAACTTTCATGGGCCACAACTACTTGGTTCAAAGGCATAGAATTTGCGTGGTTGTGGAAATGAACGTGGTTTTTGCTGGTTTTCTTGGATAGCTAGATCAACAACGACGGAATCTGCTTGAGTGATGCATCCCCAACCAAGCATACATCTTGCTATGTTTCTTTATCTTTGTCCATTGCATCATCCTGAAAATGAAAAAAAATAAGAAGAAATTGACCTGTAGACCAATGAAACCATAGCGTAGGTGTTTGGGGCGCTAATGGAGGCTCCTTGGTGCCATGCTTCAATATTGCCATCTTTGTCAATGGGCCATCTTTGCCAGCGTTGCTGCGCACCTACGGGTTTGTGACGTTAGGATGCTACTGTGGTTCTTCATCCACAACTAGTGTCGTGACGTGCCTGTGGCGTTACGTAGTTGTGGCGTGATGTGGCCCGTTGTGGCATTACATGGCAAAGGTGACAAACTTCACTCCCCTTCCACCTTCCATTGTGCTAGACTTGTTGGCCTCTCAGCCAAAAAAATTGAAAGAAAAATTTTATAAAATAGTAATCAAGCTTGCTATCTTATATGGTGTTAGATGTTAGGTAGTACAAAAGAGGCATAAACAATAAATCGGTGTGATAAAAGTACAAATGCTGAGATGGATGTTGAATGTTGTCAAAAAAGATAAATTACAAAATATATTTAGTGGGTCTTGTAGAGGAAAAACATCCTTGAACAAAGAAAGACAGAACAAACTTGATCGAGAGGGTAAAACTAAATCGGGTAAGTGGTAGAGAAACAGAGGAGAGATGAGTGATTCCATATTTAGTTATCTTGTTACCTTGAGTAGTCAGGCATAGTTAAAATCATTTAACAAAAAAGAACATTTAACCAACTTAGCCAACATCACAGAACTAGAGTAGAAACACCAGCATCCAATCTCTTACCTTATATGTAGAAACATCTCATAGTTGTTCACAGAGCCAAATAAAATATCATCAATTGTTCTGCTACAAATTGAGCTTTGGGCTTCAATCTAAAACTATCACAAAATTACATGATCATTCAATACTGAAACTGATTTTTTAGTATCGTATACATGCAATTTAGTAATATACTTTGAACTTTCGTGTGTCACAGCTACTTGGTTTAGGGGCATAGAAGTTGTGTGGTTGTGGAAATGGACGTGGTTTTTGCTGGTTTTCTTGGATAGCTAATCAACAATAGTGACGGAATTTGCAGGAGTGATGCATCCACAACCCAACATGCATCTTGCTACGTTTCTTTATCTTTGTTCATTGCATTATCCTAAAAATGAAAAAAAAAAGAGAAGAAATTGACCTGTAAACCAATGAAACCATGGTGTAAGTGTTAAGGGCACTAATGGAGGCTCCTAGGTGCCATGTTGCAAGGTTGCCATCTCCACCAATGCGATCGTCTCCACCAACGTTATTGCACTCCTATAGGTCCATAATGTCAGGACATTGTTGTGATTCCTCATCCACAACTGCTATCGTGACATGCCTATAGTGTTACATAGCTATGGCGTGATGTGGTGTGTTGTGGCGTCATGTGGCAAGGGTGACAAACTTCACTCCCCTCCTACCCTCCATCGCGTTAGACATGTTGGCCTCTCGGCCAAAAAAATTGAAGGAAAAATTTTATAGAATAGTAATTAAGCTTGCTATCTTATATGGTGTTAAATGTTAGGTAGTACAAAAGAGGAATAAACAATAAATAAGTGTGATAAAAGCACAAATGCTTAGATGGATGTTGAATGTTGTCAAAAGAGATAAATTACAAAATATAAACATTAGAGGAAGACTTAGAGTAGCTTCTATTTCATATAAGCTACAAGAATGGTGGCTTAGATGGTTTGGATGTGTCCAAAGAAGATCAAACAATGAGCCTATAGAAAAAGGTTGCTATATCAATGTTACAGGAAAACAATTAAAAAGAATATTAAAAAAGATATGGAAAAAATAAGAATGGAAGATAATTTGAAGAAAGTGCAAATAAACAAAAATCACTCTTTTTTATAAAAGGGAATAAAAAAAGAAAAAGAAAAACACTCGAACAGATGGCTGTATTTTACTAAGACAAGGTTAAGATAATGATTAATATATATATATACACTACACGTGACACGACATCCCTTCCAATTACCTTACATTACATATAATTAGTAGTCTACTAAAAGTCATCTAGCCAAATAACACACTAATTACGCAATAAGTATTCCCTCAAAGGATCATCTAAATATGGTATACTCAGAAGGGGAAAGGAAAATCCTCTGTTAGTTGAAAATACTTCCATCATCATTTTGTGCTACGGTTCAACGCCAATAGCGGTTTAGAATCAGTGTTTTCGAGGACCGCACTTCCCGTAAAGCATTCATGCTTGTCTATGCTCGAGAGCTGAAGTTCGTTGTTTATTTATGGCTTTGTCTGTAAGCTCGTAGCAGCAGTGGCAGCCCAGCAATAGTTCCACTCTTCTGGCGCCTCCTCCTCCTGGAACAAGAACGCAAATATAACTCGTTCCAACGTAATCAACCTCAAAAACCTGAATTCTGCTGAATTTATTTTCCAAATCAAAACCGGCAAATCATGCGTTGGTGCTAGAAAGAAGCGTTCAACAATTGCAGCATCGTTGCAGATTGAGGAAATCATCGATCCGATCCAATTTTTTCCATCTACGATTAATCGAAACTCGATCGGCTGCGAGCATTTCAGGGGCAGAAAATGGCTGTTAGGGCAACGGTGAGCCGTTTCCCTGCGGACGCGGAGGAGCAGAGGCGCGCAGGGCTGCCATGGGGTGTAAGTGTGACGCCGTTTGCACCAGCTGACGAGCTTGGAAACGTGCCTGCGCGTGGCAACGATGCGCGCCAGATCCCACGCTGTGAGACGTGCTGGGGATACTTCAATTGCTTGTGCGACATGGAGCACTGGGCCTGGACATGTGCTCTCTGCGGCTCACTAAACGGCCTCAGCTCCGAGGCCGTTGCACGCTTCGCGCTCCCCCAGGCTTGCCCTGACCTTAATTCCTCCTTCGTCGACTTTCTTCTCCCAAACGGTAAGCGCCTTTTGATGCTGCTTGATTTCCCTTCTTCTTTTTTATAAACTATTCTTAGTTGAAATTCGGTGTCCTAAACTGTGACGTCGTTTGGAATTGGTGCGAGTTTGAGAAACTTTGATCTCGTTTTGAAAAAGTGGAATGTTGTGGCATTTGATGTGGTTTGCTTTATTGTTCAGAAAATTTGCGTCTGGAACTTTGATATTGTTTGGAATGAGTGCGAGTTACAAAAGCCTGCTTTGATGTCTGTTGAAGTAAGCGAAGTATTGTAGCATTGTTTCGGAATCTACTTGTAAACGAAGCGTGAATGATTTCATTTTTTTTTCGTTAAATCATTCGGAATCGTAGTTTCTATACTATTCCGAATTCAACTTGTAATTGAAGTGGATAATCGCAGGTAAAGTTGAACTTGTAAGTGATTATAGCGTTTACAGCTGATTTTGTATAGAAATCTTGAATTTGTTTAGAAATTTTCTTGGCATTGAAATGACTGATCGCAGAGCGTTCTGTTGAACTGTACAGAATTTCTCTGTGATGGGATTAAGAACAGACGGATATAAATTCGAGTCATTTATTTGTTGATGTTAAATAATGTTGTGAGTCACGGTTTCTGAATTAGTTGAGGTTAGGTATTCAGGAAATTTTTCTTTCTTACAATATGAAACCATAGTAGTTTCAAATCCTCTCTAGCTTAGTTATTTCTTAGAGCTTCTTGTAATTTTGTCAAAGCGCGACAACTAGGTTTAATGATTTTTTTGATATTTGTATGCTGTTTTGAATCAGAGGACGGATCCAGAGATGAAGAAATCCAGGCTCGACCGGTGTATGTCGCTGCTGTTGATCTTTCAGGTATTACTTTCTAAGACTTTATGTGTTATTGAAAAAGATGCTACACTGAAGTAGAATTTGGGAACTGTTGATTCTCTTTAATTTATATAATATTAGCGTTTTCAACTTGATACCCTCCCGAATTTTGAACAGGATGAACTGTAGTCGTTCATTTTTGGTGCATGTTTTACAAAGAATTTATTTATTACATTACGTAAAAGTACTCTTATTGCCATAATTATTGTCAAGTCTAAACCAGGTATGTAGTGCAAGACTCTGTATATATAAACAGATTAGTCTAACCTGGTACATGGCCCCAGTTGAATAAACTAATCTGCCTGATAGGACCCTTTTAAAAGAATAATTGGAAGACATTTAAATTGTACTGAAAATAGATGAATCCAGTAGGACGCTCACCCGGCATTTGCACACCCATCAATGCTGTCATTTGAAGGAAATTTTTGAAAAGTTTTAAGCAGATCTATTTATAAAAGGGAAATAATTCTAATAATGTTTATGTTATTGCAGCTCCTGAAGAGTTTCTAGAGCTTGTTAAGAGTGCCCTTCTTGCAGCTTTGGAAGGTGATTTATTTTTTGTTTTTACACAAAATTGAACATATCCTATGTTGCACATTATAACTTCTTTCTGTCAATTTTTTTCAACATTTAAGATTACATGATCTCCTAACCAATGCTTTTTATTTCTAATCGCAGCACTAAAACCGGGTTCATTATTTGGTTTGATGACTTTCAGCCACAAGATTGGTTTGTATGATGTCCAGGGACCGGTTCCAGTAGTTAAGCATGTCTTCATCCCTCCAGATGTGGATGGGCATATTGCTATAGAATTGGAGGATGTGATGCCATTGATGTCATTTTTAGCTCCTGTGTGCTGCTTTCTTAACTGCCTTCTAAGAATACATTTGTGTATTATAATCCAGTTGCTTTGTGTAGATTTTGAACACTTTGTTTATAATGATTTTTTGTAATTTACAGGTTGATGATTGCAAAGAAAGAATAGCTACAACTTTAGAGACACTGAAGCCAGCATCATCCTGGGAGAGAGCTGGAGCTGATGGGCAAGGATTAGATGGTGTTTTTTTAGGTGGTCGTGGATTTGGAGCTGCTATGGATGGTCTTATCAGCTACTTAGGGTCAGAATATGGGAGCACCTTTGCGTTAGGTGTGATTTTTAAGAGGCTCTCTGTTTTACAATAATGTGGTAGTATTTTCTGAAAAATTATGTTCCTTTTGTCCATACTTAGTTGTGCATTGAATGGATTGACCATAGGAACTTTGGATTTTGATTGGTAAAATATATGCAGCAAGAGTATTTGCTTTTCTATCTGGTGCCCCTGACTATGGTACTGGACAGCTGGATACAAGGCGCTATGGAGAGCAGTATGCAAGCAGGGGGGAAGATGCAGACCGTGCATTGTTACCTGAACAGACTGCATTTTACAAGGACCTGGTGATTTCAGAATCCACTTTATTTCTTCAATATTTGTTTGTGTTGATTCCATCTTCTCTTAATCTAATTTTTTCTTCATAAATGACAGGCTGCTGTGGCTGCACAGTCTGGTGTTTGTGTTGATATATTTGCTATTACAAATGAATACACAGACTTAGCATCTCTGAAATTTTTGAGTATTGAAAGTGGAGGGTCACTATTCTTATACGCCAGCAGTGATGACTCTACCCTTCCTCAAGATTTGTAAGCATTGTATCTTACTTGAAAACACTATTGATATGTGTACAAATTTTTATTGATGTTCTACGAACAGGGACCAGTTTTACTTATTCTAGATTCTACTTGATATGTATTTAAAGACTTTTGAAGTGCATTAAGATAATAACTTGTAAATTTGGAGTTCAAGAGTTATGAGCTGGAGCACAAATTTTAGGATTTATTTTTATGTAATATGATTGAGTCTGGATTCAAACTAGCATGTCATTTCTTAGTTTTTCTGGTACAATGTTAAATGCTATTATACAGCTCTTAAATTCTAAATGTTAGGATATACACTTGATTACTTATTCTGATTTAAATTAGTTATTGCTTCTTAGTTCTCATTGTACTCCAAGTTTTTATATTGTCAACGAAATTTTCTTTTACTTATTGCATTGTCACAATAACAAAAGAATATGTGTTAAATCTGAAGTCTAGACATAACATTACAATACAGTGCAAATGATTAAATGTTTGTTACACATTTTTCAGTTGTGCAATGATAATATGTTTTTGCATTATTGCGGCATAGTCAATCTTGTACCTGTATGTTGAGATCTGAAGTACATGTCTCTTTTGCAGATATCGAATGTTGAGTCGGCCATATGCCTTTGCTTGTGTATTAAAAGTGAGAACTTCTAATGACTTTAAAACTGGCCGATCAGTAAGTCAAAGTCTTAACATTGATCTACTGGTTTTCTATTCTTTAAATTAAACATTATCTAATCATCATTGTGTAAGAATTTTATTTTATTTTTCACTTTCATACCACTACGCTACACCTTTCCTCATGGTTATCAACTTTCTTTTGCAGTATGGCCATTTTTTCCCGGATCCTCAATTTGAGAATGTACAACATATCATTTGCTGTGATACTTATGCTACATATGCATATGATTTTGAATTTCAAAGTATAGAGGGATTTAGAAGGTATTTTTTTTTATTTGTCAAACCTTTTTTAGGATTTATTGGGTTTCCTTTCGCTGAAGTTGCCAAAAAGTAAATAAAATAAAATAAATAAAAATTATGTTCCATCTTTTGAAATGCAATGGAAAGGATATAATCGTTATCTACTTACATCCTTCCAAGTGGTAACTTTAACAATTTGATGTTTCATTTCCATGAAAATGCTCCAGAATGGCAGATTAGTTCATTTTATTGCAATAAAAGATTGACAATTCTATGCAGTTAACCCAGGAGAAATCATATTTCGTTTTTTTAGCTGTTATGGCTGCTAATAATTTTTGTGTTTTAGGTTGTAGTACACCACATTCTAAAACGAATTTTTTTATAGGCTGCTTATAATAATTAATTCTTTGAACATTTGGTCTTCCAGTTCTAGGGATTACTTCAACAATTAACTGAGCATAAACAAGTATTTATCATGTTTTTAACATATAAACTTTTTTTAATTAATTTTCTATTTTCCAATTCCTTAATTTTTCTGTAACAGGAATTCTGATGAGCCTCCAATTCTGCAAATCGCATTTCAGTATAGCATAATTGTTCCAAGTGAACAGAATCTCAAGAAAGGGGCAGTTATTGCTGAGAGGTATTTCTAACATAGCAAAAAGAATTTCTGACTGACCATTTTAAAAGTTGTTACTTTATTGCAGGCGATAATTTTGTTAAATTTTTTTTGGATCGAACTAATAAAAGTTTTCCTTTTTCTTTATATGCATTCCAACTATGAATTGAGTGTTCTCTGATTAACTTTCTGGGGCATTTTCATATATAAAATTCTCTATTTTCAAATATAACATAGGGCTTGCTTAGTTTTTTTACTTCTCTATTTTCAAATTCTAGTTCTTGCGTTGGTAATTCTGCCTCTTTTTCAATGTCTTTTTCTGTTAGGCCTAAATATACAGTTCAACGAAGGTTGAGAATTCGTACTTTACAGTACAATATAGCACAGAATAACCTTCAAGTATATGATAGTGCTGATACAGAAGTCATACTTTCAAACCTGGTTCATAAGGTGCATTTCTCTTAACTTTTATATATTTATTTAGCATGCGTTGTATGCAATTATCTCTTCATTCTATTGAACAATTATTTGAAATTTTGAAGAGTACAAAATGTCATGCATAATTGCCAAACTTCATCTGAATTCATTTCAAATTTTATTCCTTTTTGTCACCCTCATCCTGCAACTCTAACTATGTTCACTATGGACTGTTGATGGTTCTGGAGCGGCCAAAATTTTACTACCTATGACATTGGGGGCCTACTATCATTTTGTAACCTTGGTAGATATGCAGTGTCCAGTTTAGTTTGTTTCTCCATAGTGCATAGTCTCCTCTACTTTTAATTCCTGCCTGTCAAAATCCTTGTTATACTTGGTGTAAGACAAATTTTTTCGTTATAATCAAACTTTGTATTTATAACCAGGTAGCTTCAAATTTGAATGCTGCATGTCCTAGTCATTAGACCTGAGTCAGAACTAACGTTGATATATTGCAGGTTATTAATACATCCTTAGAGGAAGGTGTTAAGGAAGGGCGGTTTTTATTGAATGATTGGCTAGTCATTCTTACTGCACAATATAATGTTGATCATGGACTAGCTGAGTTTGGAAAGACAACAACTGGTCATATTGATGTTGCATTTTCGAACTGTCCACAACTTCAGCCATTGCCTAGACTTGTTTTTGCTCTGCTGAGGAATCCTCTTCTTCGCCTTCATGAGGAGGGTGTACATCCAGATTATCGTGTTTATCTACAATGCCTGTTTAGGTAAGTCAACTTCATTCTTCATTGTATATAATTTGTTTTTATATAATCTATTTGTAGTGTTCCTTGGGCACATTTGCAATTTCCTTGCAGCTTGATCATGACAGTTAAAAAAAATTCATCTGTCTCTAGTTCGTGTTCACGTAGTTTTGATTATCAGTTGCTACAAATCGGTACTGCTTTTGTCAGTTTCTAGAAATTGTGAGAAGGGAAAAATCGCAATTGCGATCAGCCCAAAATATTTGATCTAAAGCTTTTTTTCTTATTGTGTTTTAAGTGACTTGTTGCTGAAAATTTATTGCCCACTGACCTGCATTACAGTGCATTGGATCCAAGTTCTCTGTTACGGGCAATATATCCTGTGTTGTCTTCATATTCAGCACCAGATAAGCAGGCATATCCTCGCCATTCTCTTAGCCGTGCTGCTCTTTTAACCAGTGGGAGTCCCATATTCCTTCTCGATGCATTCACCAGTATTATAGTTTATTATTCATCAACTGCAGATCCATCATTGCCATTTCCTCCTCCTCAACACTGTAAGTTCTCATGTCGTGATTTATTAACAGTATTTTAGCAGCATATTTCTTTAGCCAAACAAATTGGTTTACAAATCAGCCTTTCACTGTACCCGTAACAAACTGAAGGGTCACCATTACAGACTGATTCTTTAGTAATTATATTTGTTTAACATATGGTACGAAGTGTGAAATAGGAGCATCATGGATTGTGGAGTTACAGAGGTTTTGGCTCTCTTTATAGATAATATATAACTAATGAAAGAAAGCACGAGAGCTTACACCCATTAGATGGAATTAATCATTTTCTTGAAGCTTCTGCGTTAGTTTTTGATGTAAGAAATGGTAGTTACACATTAAATTCTTGCGATATTATCACATTGGTAATTCCGTGATGTTGCTGTTTTACTAGTTCTAGATAATGAGGGGGTTATCCTCCCTCAAAACAATGAAATAGGCAACAATGAGGTGAGGTGTTAGCCTATTGGGCGAGACTCTTAAAAGCTACCACCACTCTTAAAAGCTCGTAGATTTAATCGAATTAGTTGTTTTTGTATACGAGTCAAAACAACGAGGTGCACCTATATTACAATTAGTTGTGGGTTGCCACACCCAAAACACTGAACTAGTAAAGTTTTTTCTCTGAATCAGTCAGTAGTTTTAGATAAGATTTAGATCACGAGAGCTTGCAAATCGAAGAAACCAATCAAAGCAAGGCAATTGGCCCGAGTGTTTGGCAACAGTGGGCTTTGAAAGAGAGCCCTATAGTCGTCAAGACATAAATCATACAATTATACACACACCGACTGTAGATCTTTTAAAAATATGCCCGAAAAGGTAGAAGATAATTTTTTTCCCTTGATTACAAATTGGATAGAAATTTCTACATAGAAAATAGATCAGATGAAAACTTGGTAGCACTTTAGCTTAGCCAATCATGTTTAAGGAAGTGCTCTCTTTGCAACTCGCATTAAATAAAGATCTTTCTTGTGCTTTGATTGGACTGCATGTTTGAAATATTTCATATAAGAAGCTAATTGGTGTTGGTTATAAAATTACAGAGATAGAATACATGTTTTTTAACAAATAACATGCCCACACAGGTCATCTACGAGCCGTAATAAACAAGCTTAAGCAAGAGCGGAGTATTACACCCAAACTTCTTATAATTCACGGTGGCCAGCATAATGCCGAACCTTTCGAAAACTTTCTTATCGAGGAGCAAGATGTTAACGGCATGGGGTTAAGTAACGGAATGGGTTTTGTTTCTTTTCTTGAACAAATTAGCAGAGATGTTATTGAGTATCTGAAATAATGCACACTGAGCAGCATGTAATCATACGAGTTTCAAATGACATATGCATATTTGGGAACGTGTTGCAGTATTCCTTACTGGAGTTCTAGTTCCTAATTCTAGCCATGCCAGGTTAGTTTCCGCTGAAATTTCTGGCAGTTTTGTATAACTATTTAGTCTTCAATATCTTGGTAGTATTTTAAATTTATATTTGTATAATTTATTGGATTGCCAGTGATATAACATATCACGGCTATCTGATTTTTATAGCCACAATTTTGAAGATTAAAGAAATATTTAGCAAACATAACAATGCTTACGTTTTACTGCAGGACGTTATGCCGTATAAATTACAGATTTCAGTTTGTTTCATTAAATCAAATTCGTTCCTTAAATATACATGGTAACTAATGTTTTGAATAAATTTTTATATATTTCGTATAAAGAATTGATTTAAAGCAGTTGGTAATTGAGGAGTTCGGTACCTTGTTTAATGAGTTCATTAAGTACTTCCAATCAAATCTTTAAAACTTGAATATAGTTTCATTTATTAAGATCGTTGCATTATGATGGTTTGAGTGGTGTAAGCTTTCTTGCGTGTCTTATATCTAAAAAAGTGTAAATATTATTTCATTACTTTTCCTATAATCAGCTTTGACCGTTTGTAGGATGGTTAGTTTGCATATTATGGTATTTGAGGGTATTGGGTTGTAGGCATGTCCTAGGTCCTTATAACCTGTTTGTCTTTAAAGAAATATTTTATATATAATGATGTATGTTGTTTTGTTAATAATATGCAATACTTGTGTGTTAGAAGTTGAATTAATGTGTAAATTTTGAATAATAAAAAAGTAATTATTGGAGAAGGCCAATACAATAGCTTGTTTAACCTTTTCTTTTCAAAATATAAACTAGACAATATGTTATTGTGTAGTTTTTCATTTAAAGCAAATCATCTTATGGCTTATTGAGTAGATTTACTTTACCCATGAGCTTTTGCAAAAAGGTATTTAAGGTATGCTAATAAAATGCATTGTAAATAAATTATTTTTCAAATCATTTTGTAGTCTAGCTTTCAAAAAAGGTTTTTAGCACACTACAATAAAGTTCATTGTAAAATGATTATTTTTAAATTTAACTTTTAGCTCCTTGGTGTAGTTTTACCTTATCCATCAATTTCACATAAGCTATTTAGTGCATGTCATTATAATCTGATTTTTTTTTTTCACAAACCATTTGCCATTTAATTGTTTGCATATTTCATGGTATCATAGTCTTGACTACTTTAGCAATTTTCACCTTTGTGTTGTTCTCTCTTCATCACTCCAAGTAGTTTCTTTCTCAATTGTCTCTCTTCTTTCCTTTAATTTTTCTCTTATTTCTTTCATGTTGAACTTTTAGTTAGACCTCTAAGTAAAATGAAATATAGAAATAGAAAAAAGCTTCAATGAGTTTATGGCATTGGATTTGAGAAGAACCATTAATAAATGTGCCATTTTTGTAGATTTTAACCTGGTATATTAGTACTACTACTAGAAGTATTGTTTATTGGCCATAACAAGTTACCATTTTTAAGTGTGTGTTATCCTAGTGGTAAGATTCTTGATTTGGAATCTCCAACTTATGGGTTTGATTCTATTGGGCAATGTTGAATTATAAACCAATTACAATAATTCCACTTAATATTTAATATGCTCAAACAAAACTTGAGTAATAAATATAAAATTTGATAGTCATGGCCTATCTTGGGTTATATTTAGAATCAAGTTATTTTGGGTTCCCACACTTTTTCCTTAAATTATCTTTCAAAAATTTTAACAATTATATTGTACTTTGTATGTCATACTTAATAGAAACACCTTTTAAATCTCTTTTATATTATATTAAATTGAAGTCACATTTTGAATCTAATACCTTGTATTATTTTTTGTCAAGTATTCATTAGATATCATTTACTACAATTATTGGGTCAAACATGAATGAAAATGGGATGTTAAATTTTTATTGGATTTTATAGAATATTTGGTATTAGAATAGTGCATATAAGATGCATGATTGTAGAAAGGTTTAAATGAATTGAATAA
Organism: Gnetum montanum; assembly: GCA_015680685.1. Classification (NCBI taxonomy): domain Eukaryota; kingdom Viridiplantae; phylum Streptophyta; class Gnetopsida; order Gnetales; family Gnetaceae; genus Gnetum; species Gnetum montanum. The sequence goes on from MNCI01004727.1 coordinate 32,256, forward strand.
ATGGGGGTTAATCTACAAGGTAGCAAAAGTTGAAAGTTAATTTCTTAGTGAAAAACCTTATTTATTAACTATTTAAGGAAATATTATGTTGGATTAAGGTAAGAGCTCAAACTAGGCTCACTATTTATATTTAGCAGAATTTGAATTTCAATATTAACATTGGACGTACCCTTTAGGCATTGCTCACTTGGTTAAAGCATGTGGGTTGTGTTTGGCAAGTCACAGGTTTGATTCTAAGGGGTATGCTAAATCATATGCTACCTAGGGCATTTTAAAAATATATGTTAGATATGTGTTGGAACCTGAAATAATGATAATATAGGTGCAACCCAAGATATATAGTTCAACTAGAACTTTATAACTTAGCCCATGACTTGGGGCTTTTAAATCAAGAGTCTTACCACTAGGCTAACACCTCATTGTTAAAAATATATGTTAGAAATGCTTAGAGCTATGTTTTCTTAGGCCCTCTTATGATGATTGAAGATCATTGGTGTTTTTATATATTGTAGTAAAGATGAGATGGTTATGAACTTGTAAGCATCTCCAATTTTAAGGTTGTAATGGTGTCACATTTGACGCATCATTATGTTCTACCTAAGTATTGTGTTGCCTACATATCATATAGTGCAAATTATTATTTTTGGTTAGTTAGCTTAGTTAGAGGATATGATTTGTCATTTGCAAATCATGGATTTGATTTTGACTTGTATATTGATTTGACAAACCATTGATTTAAAAGTTTCAAGTTATAGATTCGATTATGATAATCAATGTTGAATTACAAAATTTTAATTTAAATATATATATTGTAAGTGAATATTATTTAAAACAAATTTTTTTTTTTCTTTAATCCAAGGCTAATTCTGAAACGGACATCTTGTATCACAAAAGCCCATGAAAAGAACCCGGCAAATGAGTACGTAGAAGATAACATATGTTTGGCAAAGGACGCCTCATGAGAAATGGACTGCAAACGACATAAAAGAAATGGGCACAAAAGAAGGGCACCGCCCACTTTATTCTGTGGCACTTGCAAGTAGACCCCAGTAAATGTTACATTTATGCACTGGAAAGCAGACAAAGAGAATCACAGTACAGAGCTTATCCACAACAGTTTGTTGCCACTCCATTTGTGTGTTTGTGTGGTGAAATAGCAACGGTCCTTTTTTACATTATTCAAAATTTTGAAAGTTTTTACGCAGCACAATTACTAGCCCAATACCTTGCTTCCACAAGCCCAATCTCCCTTTGTTGGAAGTTGAAATGTTGCATGGAACTTTTCTTAAAGTCAGCCCATGCCAGGAATGCTAGCGTTGCCAGAAGCACGCAGAATTTGTTGCTCCAACTGCACAATTTCCGGAAAGGGAAACCAATAATGTCATCAAAATGTGCACCATCAACAATCAATGAGTAGCCGCATGACCATGAAATTACCATGATTAGCCATTATCATTATTATTACTGTTAAGTCTTATTGATGATCTTACAAGCAAAAGCTGCTGAAGTCTAGTCTTGAGTAGATAGTGTTCTTGTCTCAGCTGCTGCAAGCATTGCAGGCATCTGCAAAACACTAATCCTCAAGATTATTGGTTTTCCTCTAAATTTTGTCTGATTTATGACACAACAAATAAATCATTGTGGTTCCTTTCTTACCCTGCACGGTTTTGCTGGTCACAGAAAATTCTGAAGGCAATGCAGACATTCTTCACCCTCAAAGCTCCTATGCTGATCACCCATCACATACATTCATGCAGTTATTATATTTTGTACAGAAACTAAGGGTTGACCAGGAAATGCGGAGATCTTGTAATTTGTTAACATATAGTAATACCTTGAGCTTTTTCCTCTGAACTGATGCAGATATGCATCCATCCTTTTGTAATCCACTTGATCAACTTCTCTGAAATATATTAACACACCCAACATCCCATTACAAATTGTCCAGGAAGAGAAACAGAAACACAGATATGCTTTTTGTTTATAGAAACGAAAGAAAAAAAATTTGATCAGAATAAGAGAAACACAGGAGGGCAGCCATGTTGTGGAGTAATTTTTCCGAATCCTTGAAGAAGAGGGAGATGACTTCTGAGACAAATTCAGGGTCACTTTCGTCTTGCAGCTGTTGCAGCTGAATGAAATAGTCATCCAAAAATCCCTGCCAAAAAATATACCAGCACCAAATATTCCATATAACTCAAAAGAAAACAATACCCAGGGCAGCAGTGTTTCAACAGATTTAGATCAAAGAAAAACCCATCATAACAATCTTTTGGTTCAGAGAAAGTGAGAAACAACCACATAAATCATATAATACACACAACCTGCTGGAAAAGCATACGGGTGAGCTGAAGGAGCTGCTGCTGCAGAGCCATGGCATCCATGAAGCTTAAGACAGACTGACAGGCAAGGCAAAGCAGAGAAGGAAAGAAAGAAAGAAAACTACTTGTCAATCTCTTTCTTATGAATGCCTTGTACTGCAAATATGACCAAACTGGGCAGGCCTTTATAGCATTATTTGATGATGACAAAGAAAGATCAGAAGACCAATTGGATTGAATTGGATAAAATTGAAGAAGAAGAAGAAGAAGATAGGAAAGATAGAGGAAAGCAGCTTAAAGTGGGCAGGCATGCGGGCAGCTGAAATCGAGGCAGGTGCCGAGCAGATACCAGACAAGACGCTGTTATGGAAACCATGCGGGGGTTGAAAAATGCAGGGCAGGCAACAACTAAATGCAAATAAAACACCATAGCATGTATAACTGGGTTTCATTTGTTGTGGGTCACCGCCAGAGATGGCAGAAATTGCAGCCATGGCTGTTTTTGGCAGCAAATTGAAGCACAGCATGTGCAGAGCAAGCATTGGTTGGGCAGGCAAAAGAAGAGGAGGGAGCAGTTGCAGTTGTTTGCTGTATGTGGGTCATAAACTGCCTTTGGCATGGCATTGGCAATGTTGCCAGTTACAGTAGCATTGTGTCTGTGTTCACAGCAACAAAACAACAATTGCAACAACAAACAACAGTAAACACCGAACGGTACTGATCTCATGACAAAAAAGAATCATACAGTATATATATATATATCTATACACACACATACATATATACATACACATATGCAATATATAGGTCATAGCTGGCACATTGCTGTACTGCAATGGCATCATCCATCAGGAGTAGTGCAGCTGTGGCAGATATGACATTTGGCCAATCCTCATATGAAGCTTTTCCTTGTGATTGCAGTCATATTTCCCCACTGATCCTGCTCCTGCATCAGCATATCTCTTCTGGTCTGCTTTGCTTTGGCCATTCATGTTTGGCTCTCTCTCTCTCTGCTTCCACCTCTTTTTCTTCTTCTTCTTCTTGGTGGCCGTTCTTGAAACCTTTTTCATTTATTTAAAGTTTCTTTATGCAGCAAAGGTCTACCAAAAGGATTGCTTGCTTCACCCACCACTTTTGTTTCTTCCTGTCTCTCTGAATTTAAATCTCTTCTGCCCAACAGAAAATCTGCTGCGGATTGCTGTCATGTTGTTTAGTGCTTTGGGACTGTTAGGGAATGCTTACGGTTCAGAAGGTACCTCCATGTCGCTGTTTGGATAAGCTTACTTTCTCCAAATCATGACCTGGATTTCTGCTAGGATTGGACCAACTTTACCATCCTTAATAAAATCGGTTTTATTTTAATCTTGTTGCATTTTAAAGTAGCTTTTTAAGATAAAACTTGTAATCAGAGCATAAAGAGCCATCTATTGTATGGTATATTTCTCTTTGAATGTGACTGAAAGCAAATTAAAGAAATAAGAACTTGTAATATGATACCGCTATCCATATTTGGAATTCCAACAGCGAGAACTAATTTAGGGATAACCTTTACTTATTTCATCTAAGTACACCTTTATTCTTAGTTCATAAAGAATAACTTATGATTCATAAAGAATAACTTATGATTGGTTCTATAGGTAGCATTGAGTTATAAACTTCTATAAATATTGGGGTGTACCTATGTTTCAATTATTTCAGGTTCCAACACCCCACAAATCTATGGATGTTGAAAAGTGATATAAATTTTGTTAAAACTAGGACCTTTCTCCTCCTAACAATTAATTTTCTTCACTTATTTTTTTTGAAGTACTAATTGTAAGGTTATACACCTTATTAGAAAGGTTTAAACTTGGAAAGTTTTGTCTTTCCATATATTATTTTTCAATGATGCCCTACTCAATATTAAGCTTATGATGTACTCTAAAGTTTCTTTGATTATTATCAATATTTTTTTAGGGTCTAACATTGATATATGTGTAGGCTTGAAAAAGAAATCTATGGAAGCTAGATTTGGAATTCTGTTTTTTTTTTTTTTTTGCTAGGTAATAAATGATGAATTCAATCTTCAAATGAGATAATGTTTTACATATGTGTGTTTTAAAATCAATAGCTTTTACAAGGGTTATACAATTTGTATTTCTTGAACCATGGAAGATATAGGAATGTGAAATCTTTTGATTGTATATATCCTTAAGACATATAACCAACATGATACTTTCATAGAATTTAAATACAATATGATGGTGTCCCAAGTGTAATTCAAACTGGTACCTCCTACTAAGGCACTTTTGGATCCATTGGACACAACATTATCAAAATTTCTTTTTACAATATTTTTTTTTATCTATAGCTATAACTTAGCATTGCCCATTGAAATCAAACTTATGACATGAGGTTTCCATTCTCATGAAGTATCATTTGCCGAATACTGGAAAGCTTAATGAATATTGCATTAGTTGGTTGCAATATCACATTTATGATGTTGCATCTACTATATTGTAGTTGTGATGTCTTAGGCTAGGATGCTATATCACAGATGTGATGTTGCAATTACAATAAATACCTATAAATAGGATTCATCTATCAAATTTATGGTACCAATTAATCAATAGTGTAGTTGAACTCTTGTAGTTTGTTTTCATCATCTAGGAACAATCAGCGAGTGCTTGCATTGTGAATTTGAGTTGATTGTATGTCTTATTCGAGTAGCATTGTATCTAAACACAATCCATGATCAACAATAAGATTGAGATTGATTCATATTCATTACAACACTTTAACTTAGAATATAATTTATTTTCAATGCAATCTAATTTCCAATGCAACTTAGTTAATATTTAGATTTTTCTCACACAGAATTTGATGGAATGAGCATGACTAGTTTTGAGCGTAAATACATATTTACTTGGTAATCCTAGTAGTGCTATTGCTTGGTTCACTTAGTAACATAACACTTAGTAATCCTAGTAGTGGGTACATGAGTTTATACCGTGTGCGGTAAACTAGGAATGAACACTACTCACCATAGGCTAGTCTAGGATTTACTTATCATGCATTAGATTAGTTACATTAAATTTCTATATTTTAATATTGTTTAATTAATGTTTGAACAACATCAATCATCATGTACCTCACCTATACTTAACCATACACATTAAGAGATACTACATGTATAGTTGGGAAGACATCGACTTGTGATCTTATATTTAACTATTTAGATACCATGCTAGTCCCAGCTATGGATTATGACACAGTCTATCACAATGCTTGTAGATTGTATGATTGGGCATTGAGTCTACTTTGTTGCTTATCATTTGCATCATTGTCAGGGATGGTCCTAGTGACCTAGATTAGTTATAACATAAATGATTGCTATAAAAGCATTAATGATTTATCTTTTAGGATAAATTCATATTTTAAGTCACACACACAATAGTAACTAAAACATGTCTTTTGCACATAGAATTGATAGCCCACTGTGCAATGAAAACATTAGTAAGGGCAATGATAGGATCCACATTGAAGAGAATTGGAGTGGACCATTGTAATAAAGGTTCTCATATGCTCATTTAGATCCTTACTATCATGATTTTTCCTTCATCTTTCACTAGGATAAACAATTTAGGTGAAGGAACTTGTAGGGAAATATTATATTAGTGCCTGATTAATCAACTCCATCAATGCTTCAAGTTACTCTTTTGAGGTTTAGTCTTGGCCATGATATTAATGGCTATTGAGTTACAAGGAACATGTCTAGATCATACCATCCAATGAAGATTTAAGCAAAGAGAGATGCCATGATGAAGACTATACATTAATGTGATAAGAGTAGAGATGTAATCCCCTTGACATCATAGTTGAAGGAGGGTATGAAATATCGCTCTAGTAGGTCCAATTATCATTGATTTATCTTTCAATCTTATATCTACCACAATGAAGATTCCACATATTAGAGGCTACATTTCACTTTAATAGATATTCCTAAAGGTGATGGAATGAATTTTAGAACATAAGGGACCTCAAGGTCTATGACCTCCAAAAAAATTTAATGATATGAACTAAGGGACCATAGAGGAAGATACAAAAGCTATGGTGATTCTCTCAATTCACCATCTTCCTCTTCATCTTCATTGTGTAGTTTTAACGAAGATGAATGTAGACTATGAGATTGAGCTCCATCAAGAAATTGAAGTAGACAACCTAGTGATCATCACAAAAGAAATTTTAGATGATCATGATAGGAGGAACTACAACAGACATCCTAGTAGTGATCAAGATGAAGATAGAAATAGAGACCCAAGGTAGGATATAAGGCATTAAAGGGAATATGGGCTAGACTATCATGATCTAGCAAAGAGATGTTGAGATTATGACTATGATACACATGATGATTATGAATCCTTGATAGCAATTAGAAGCATGATTCAAATTAGGAAGGCAGTAAGAATGTCTTATAGACCTCAAAGGGAAAGATGCATCAAATGACTTGACAAGATTAACATTCCTAAATTTGAGGAAGGCTTCAATATTGATTTGCAATAGCATCAACAAGCCTTTCATGATTCTTGTACCTTGTAAAACATCAAAAGTAAATGGCAAAAGCTTAAGCTCTTTCCTAGAACACTAATAAAAGAAGTCAGAAGTTGGTATAGATCTTAAAATAATAAAAGAATTTGCAATAGAAAGCTTTAGCACATATTGTTCATCATGATTGACCTCATGTTGATAATATTTCCCATTAGCTATATCATGCTTGTCAACAATAGTTTTAATGTTTGAGTTAATAGTGTTCTTATTAAATGAGGAAAAATTTTCCTTACAAGCTATTTCTTCAAGCTAATTAATACTTTTTGTAGTACAGGTAAAAATATTTACAAAAGCTATTATCTTCTATGATTTATTTTTTGACATTTAATCATTCTTGTTAGTGACATTAACTTGATTTTTCATGTCTTCAGCTTTAGATTAATTTTTTATCATTAATTTCAATACATTTTTTCTTATTCTCAACATTTTTTGAGTAGAAAAGAAAAAGCACTAAATAAATGTCCTTCATGATGATAAATGTTGCAAGTATTAGAAAGTATATAATTTATTAGTTGAATGTAAGTCTTATTGCCTTCATGCAATACCAATTCATTTTTATAGTTAAGAAGATTGATTTTAATAAAACACATACATAAAAACCAAATAGCATGAATATATATTTCATGTGTTTAATGGGATTAAGAAAATTAATAATTAGTTGCTCGTCTCTCTAAAAAATCAATAGAAGATTAAATAGCTTAGCAAAACGTGAAACTTTAGAAGATTATTTAAATTAGACATCAAAATTTGCAGCTTATGAATAATTAACACTACATGCTTATGTATAGGTGATCTTATATCTAGGACACATTGCCCCATCGATGCATTAACTAGCTCATTAAGTAGAAAAATCAATAATAGTACCTAACATGAACGACTTGAATGTTATGCTTTTACATCACATCATTTAATTATGAAGTGAAACTTTGATTATGAGACAAGTAACTTGATGAGCACTAAGTATCCCCTATGCCCAACTATATGAATCACAAGAGTTCATATGCAATTTGGTCAAATTCTATGAATGGAACTAGTGTGGTATCTAGATCGTTAAGCATTGATTGTTGGTTGTTGTCTTCTCATTTGGACTAGTGGTAGGTTTATCATGTATGGTTTAGTCTAAAGTAAGGCATACAATTATTGGTGTTGTTGGGGCCTTAAACTAACTGAATAATAACATAGAAATTAATTATTTAACTAATTAATAATAAAATTAAATTTAAAACTATCCTAAGGGAGATGAGTGTTTGTTCTCAGCTTGTTGTACACATCTTGAACTTATGTATCCATTGCAGGGTGATGAGCAGCTAGGTACCCCTATGCCCAACCATGCAAATCACAAGCGTTCACACACGACTCAGTCAAATTCCATAGACTGTAAGCACTTTGCATACACCAGAACCTAACCAAAAAAACCTTGTGTTAGAATGGTTGTTGTTTTCCCAACCTCACTTGTGATGTTCTGATTGCGATGGTTAAGTGAGATTGAGATAAATGATTTTTATGGATTTTTCACTTTATCTTCTAGCGTCTAATTCTTGGAATGGAAAGTAAGGAATGGAATATTACGTAATCTATAATTATCTTAATCTATATCTTAACTATTCTTAGCATAAGTATCCGATCCCATCTTCCATGCACATCTTGAGCATCCCCTAACCACTACTGGGTTACCAGATGTTAAGCATCGCTGGGTTGCCAAGTGTTGGGTTTACATTCGAGATGGTCGTACTTATGGTTTCTACAAACTATAAAAGAGAAATAATAATTAAAATAATAACAACAGAAACTTAAGGAAATTATTAAAGCATATAAATATTAAACTATTAAATGCATCAAATGACTAAGTCCAATTGCTACAAGGAATCCTTGAAAAGCTCATCTTTATTGTCGTTCACGCCAATGGGCTCAGGTACATCAGTGCTCAAATAAAGAGCCGGACACCTTTCTTACACCTACTGCGGGCACTTGGAAAATATTCTAACTCTCACAGAAACAAACTGCAAGAGCTTTGCTACAATTGCCAAAAAGGTCCCTAAGTGTGACGAGAGCCCACTTATTTATAGGCTAAAATAGGCTCCGCGTCAACAGGGCCACGTTGCACATGGAGGGATGCGTCGACAGGGCTGCATCGACGTAGTTGCGTATACGGGGTGCTGTATACGTGGCCTAGTCAATGCATTGACTGTTTAGCACTTCATCATACCCTCACGACTGAGTAAAAACTCATCCTCGAGTTCCTCTACAATTTGGAAGGTATAAAATTTTTATTACAATACACATGACTTGACACACATGACACAACATCAATTTTACTGACGCACCAAGTGCCCGAGTATACAGAGGGTGAAAAATTACAAAATGGTGGTGTTCAGAGACAAAATTGAACACCCTGATGATCTTGAATTCTCTACCATGTTAAAAGATGCAAAAATTACTAGAGAAGATCACATCGTCCTTGGGGACGGTGGTTTTGATGGACCTTCACTAGCCTCTGGCCCATGTGGCGGTGGTGGCATAAACGATAGCTACCCCGCAGTAGCTGCAACTTCTAAAGGTAACCAGAAAGCCTCCAAGAGGGCCCTCATTTTTTCCTCCTTGTTTCTGGGATCATTCACAGTCCAGGCAACTTCACCAATGTGTGCCGGGACTGGAACCTCCCAAGGGCATGGCAGCGCAGGGAAGAGTTCTTTCAAATTGATAAACTAGGCTACAAACTGTTTTCATTCGATGTTGAAAACTCAAATTGATGTCTGCAGCTACTAGTAGTCATTCATTTGACTGGCCAATTTCTCCGCGATCGCATTTTGTCCTTCAAAACGCATGTGGAGAACCTCGAGTTCTACATTTGCTATTTCCAATTTTTGTTTTGTCACATTGTGTGCTTGGAACTCGCCCTTGTATAAAGAATACGAGGCAGCCACTTTCTTTTCCAATTCAGACCATGGTCTCCCAGTTGTTAGCATAGCTAAATTTGCATAGTGAAGGTTGGCCAACTCCATGTATTCTGTCATTTCTTCAATCTGCAGTTCCTTGAGGTGGATCTCAGCCTGGTTGTAGGCATTCAACCCATCAAAGATAGGTTGCCATACCTTGCCTCCTTCTCAGAGCTGTTGGAGTGCTTGGTTCATCTTAGCCTTTGTGACTTGAATCTATTTCTCATTCACTTCCTTTTGCAATCCCACTTGGTCCCTGTAATGATTCTTAACTTTTTCAAATTTAAGGGCTTTGTTCTTCCAAGCGGCGGTTTCAATGGCTGATTTCTATTGCAAGGTTCGAACCTCCTCCATAGGTAGATTTTGATTCTTGGTAGCCAACCTCCTCACATCAACATTCACCTTGGCTAGCTCTTCCTGCTGTTGGTGAATAAAGCTTTTCATGTGTTCATTTTTAGCACCAACATTGCACATGCGATGAACTTCCACAGTCAACTTGACATTTTCCTAGTGAACCTTTGTCAAGTCTTTGTTTAAATGATATGCATGAGCGTCTGCCCAGGACTTATCAAGGATTGCTGACTCTCGCTCATCCTCAACTATCTAAAGATTGACCTGAAGCTATTGAAAAGCTTCATCTCTAGTGAGCTCACAGTTGAGAAGAGCTGGATCGGCAAGTTAGGTTCTTAATTGAGCAACTTTTGTTGCCAAGTGTTGACAATTGGCTTGAGCAACTTCAAGTTGCCCTTCCAAGATGAGGGTCTTACCTCTTGCTGAGAGCAGCTCTGACTAGGTTGTAGGGATGTTGTCTAGAAGGTCGAAGACATCCAGAAGTGGTTTCCTGGTTCACACCAGTCGGTCCAATAGTTCTTCATGTTGGGCTACATCGATCCTGCTACATGAAGTCCTAGTGGATGCCTATACATCTTCGAGTTCATGTACGTCTGGTACAGGTGCCATCGGTGTGTTGAGGGCCATAGTAATTGTGTTAGCAACCACTTCGGTCACAACCTCCTGTCCTTGGTGCTGCATCACCAAGAATGTTGCCCCCTCGCCATCTTCCAAGCGTATCGAGAAAGTAGCGACGTTTCCTGCAATTTTAGGAAATAACTGTTGTGTGGATACCGTTGCTTCCTGAACACTAGGATCAGTTCTTGCAGGTACCTGTGTTCGGGTGACAGAGAACATTGACCTTGCTCTTTCTAGTAGACTTACTGAGTGAGCCACTTGCTCTAGATGGCTCATTGTGGGGCGATAGACTGAAGGGTCTTCTCCTTCACCTATCCTTCCAGATTGCTCTTGTTGACTTAAGAGTGACTGCTAGATTTTGCATATGTGCTCTGTGATGGTTTGTGAACCCGACCTCACTATTTGCACAGGCGATGGAGGTGGATGCTACTCCTCCTTGGTTTGTGTTGTGGCTGGAGTCCTGTCCTTCATCATTTCCCATCATGAGGTAATCGGGGCGTGCCAGAGTGTATCGTTGGCATACCGTGCTATCCATGCCTGTTTGCATAACTTTCTAATTAGGCAGGGAAAGGGGGGAAGCCCACCTTTCATGTTCTCTTTTAGTAAACCTTTTTTCAATTTCCAAGAATAACAATTGTGGGAGGCTCATTGGGAATTTCCCACTTAAGGCGGCACATGCACGAGCGGAGAAGGCAGTGATTTTGCTGGGTCTCACCATTGGGTTTAGGTGGTAAGATGCAATTTTTGAATATACCCTCTCCGTAGTGGTCAGTGTACCGAACTCTTTGTGATCCATCCCATAGCACTGCNGTGGTCAGTGTACCGAACTCTTTGTGATCCATCCCATAGCACTGCCTTATCCACTTTCCTTTTACCTCGAGGTCAGCTTGCTTCGGGATCTCCGCCACATCTGCTTCGATCTCTGGCAACCCCAGAGCTTGTACAATTGCTTCCGCAAAGTGAGAGACATAGATGTCCTTAATTCTTACTTTGGATCCCGGTTGCCGATTTGTCTAGAAGAGATAGGTCTCTCGTAAGTACCATTCAGCACTGGTTGTGATGATTGGCCACATAGGAGAATTTTGCAATTGAAGCTTCACATCTTCTAGTGCATTCTCGAGAAATGGTCCAAAGTTTAACTCTTGTAGGACCATTCATTGCACTTTCCGTGGCTTGATAGCGTCAAGACATTCTTGGGTCAGGGTGACCTCAAGCTGTGGCGCTATCCCTAGAGTTTCGTCCCCTTGCGATTGCTCGCTGGGAATCTCCCCTTTGGGAATCTAATGGACAGATTCCACATCAGGTCCTTCGCAGAGGGGGCTAGTTGCATGAGAGCCCTCCGTGTGCTCTGGGTGCTGCACACCTCATCCCCTTCCCATTCGTGAACACTTGTCCCTAGGCTGTGATGGTCCTTCTCCCCTTGGATGCCTTGGTTTCGGTGCCATCTGCAATTGAACATAACCACTAATTAGATTGTGTACAAGCTGCTCAAAATGGCCCTCATACACCTTCTTAGTTTGACTAAGTTATGATGCTAGCATGTGCATCCCATTAAATCCCCCGGAGTATTAGTTGATGAGTTAGAACTAAAAACAATAAAGGATAAGTTGGAGTTTAAACTATTATTTTCGTTTCTTCTCGTAAGAGGTGCAAAGTCTTAATTAATTAATTTTTAGTAGGCCTCACCCCCCCATGATTGAGAGCATACCTCCAATTGCTAAAGAGGGAAAGGATAGGTAGGTTAGGACACGTGATGGACAACGTAAGTGCTTGGAAGAAGAGTTGAGGCAGAAAAAATGAAAAATCTCCCCTCAATTTGTTTGCGGAATGAGCCAAATGTTATGCGCAATGGGGGTATATATAAGGTTTTTACGCTATGTTGATGGGGTCGCATATACACGACTGTGTATATGCAGGGGGTTGCGTATACAGGGCCCCGTATACGTAGGGGGTCGCACCCATTGACCAGTGTTGACCTAACAAAAGAAAGCCCGAAAAAATAATTAAAAATGCCAAATTGGGGTAGTTGAAGAGCTTGAGAGACTAGGAACATGGCTGAGGACAAGAGGAAGGTAAACCAGGCTAGAAAAAGAGTCAAAGGTAGGAGAATGTGGGGAAAAAGAACTCCACGGAGAAGAAGTTGAGCGATGGGTAGTATGAAAATAATCAACCAACAAAATCAAAAGGATGGGAGGCTAACAAACAAGCCTAGGAATATGCAAGTGGGTCCTCCCCATAACAGATGGTAGCCTCAGTAGCCCTTGCATATCCTCAACACCGGAGTTCATGGGCCCTGGGGCCAAGAAATGGTGATTGCAAGTTAATACTCCCATCCATGAGAACTTGCCAAGGCATGAGAAGTTCATGGAAATCACAACAAACGTTCAAAACATAAGATGAGCAATGAGGTGAGTTATGGAGAAAAATGAGTGAAGAGACAGGCGAGAGAATTGGAATTCCGATCATCAGTCACATGAAACCCCATGTGAAGTTGTGGTTAAGTGACTCGGTAGGACCTTTCTTGAGTTTAGACCCAAAACCAACCACATACAGTGAGATCACAGCAACATGCGAAGCCTCGTCCATCTGCCAAGTACACAAGAATGCACCCACAAAGAACCACCACTCCAATAGACGTGAGAGAAAGGAAGTGAAATGGGACTAAGTTAGAGGGAACAAAGTGAGTCCCATAACTAGTTTTCATGATCCTTGAGAGGTGGTCTAAGGGGTGTGCTTTGAATTCCCACAAACTTAGGTTTTTATTTTTTTTCTTGTTATTTCATGGGAACCACACCATGCAAAGACCCATGCTTGGTTGCATGCATTCAACCAAGGGGTGTGCTTTGAATCCTCATGTTTGTTTTTTTGCTATGAATTTTTGCGATGAGGACCACACCATGCAAGGTCAAATTGCCCAGGAGCTTCCTTGTAGAGAAGAACGTGGAGTGGTAAGAAATCCATAAGGACACACTAGCAAACTAGGGGATAGAAAAGGACAACGAATGTTGCATTCCCCTTGAAGTCACACCCGCTTCAAACCATTGGGTCATCCCCGAGTCTGGGAACTACACAAGTCACACATTAATTCAAATGTTTTTAAGTGAAGGGATTGCATGTTTCCAAAGGAAGGAAAACCATGGAGTGGGTGAATGGGTGGATGATGTGGACTCATTGTCGATTTTATAAGATGAAAATAG
>MNCI01004727.1:46957-59224 GCA_015680685.1 Gnetum montanum
GTTGTAAATTTATGGGTAACCCCCAAGTGTTGCATGAGTTTACAAAAAGTGATGCCTATGAAATGTGTTCCATTGTTTGAGATGAGTGCATGTGGCACTCCAAACCTATTGACTATTTGCTCTTGGACAAATCGTGCGGCTGTGTTTGAGGAACAATTGATGATGACTGCCACCTCTGCCCACTTTGTGTAGTAGTCCACAGCGACAATGATATACACCTTCCCATTGGACAGGGGTGTGATGGGACCCATGAAGTTGATGCCCCAGATGTTGAAGGGCTCCAGTGGTTGGATCCACTATTAAGGTCCCTCCAATCATGCAGTCATCCCACCGTCTCTATGGCATCGTTCACAGGAGTGGGCAAACCATTGTGCATCCCTAAAAATTATGGGCCAGTAATATCTTGCAAGTAGGATCTTGATGGTTGTGCATCGTCCAGCATAGTGGCCCCCACAAGGACCCTTGTGAGCATCTTGGAGGACACGTAGTGTATCGTCATTAGGGACACACCATCAAACCAAGCCATCTGCGCACACCTTATAAAGGTGACCATTGATTTCCATGAAGCACTTGGCCTTATGGAGAAATTTTTGTTTCTATCGATGGTCCCACTCCTTTGGAAATTATTGAGTTGTGAGATAGGTGAGGATGTGGCTGACCCAAGGTAATTCCTTAGGCACCTGTGGATCAACCGCTCCCTCGAAGAGAAGTTCATCTAGAAATTGGTCAGAGAGGGGCTCCTCCTCTTTTGTGTTATCCCATCGCTACCGAGACCAATGGTTAACAACCACATTCTTGGTTCCCTTCTGATCTACCATAGTGAGGTCAAATTCTTGAAGAATCACTAGCCACCGTATGATATGAAGGCTCACCATTGGTTTGTTCATTAGGAACCGGATGGCACTATGGTCGGTATGCACAAACACCTTGTACCCGAGCACATAGTGTCAGAATTTTTCCAAGGTGAACACCAACGCCATTAACTCTTTTTCGATGGTGGTGTAGTTAAGTTGGGCACCCACAATGCTATGGCTTGCACAGTGAATATAGTATAGACATTTTTGATCATCACATTGTGTAAGCACAACTCCCAATGCATAGTTGGACGCATCCATCATGATGTGGAAGGGTCTAGACTAATCAAGTGCTCATAGAACTAGGGTCTCTATGAGTTTCAATGTAAGCATTTGGAATGTGGATTCACATTCTCTGGTCCAAACGAATAGAGCATATTTCTTCATGAGTTCCACCAATGGCTTGGTGATTTTCAAGAAATTTTCGATGAAGCGCTGGTAGTAACCAGTGTGGCCAAGGAATGACCGAACATCTTTTACAGTGTTTGGTTGTTGGGTGATTCCTTGGATGACCCTAATTTTGTCAGGATCCATGCTAATCTCTGTTTGTGAACTACGGTGCCCTAGCACAATGCCCTCTTGGACCATTAAGTGGCCTTTCTACCAGTTGAGCCATAGATTAGTTTTTACACATCTTTTCAGAACTTGCTCAAGGCGGTCCAAGGCTTGATCGAATGTGGCCCCATAGGTAGAGAAGTCATCCATGAAGGCTTCCATCCCATTGCCAATTTGCTGCTGGAAGATGCTGAGGACAAGGCGTTGGAAAGTGGTAGGCGCATTACATAGGCTAAAAGACATTTTTTTGTATGCGAAAGTCCCTCAGGGACTTGTGAAAGTTGTCTTGGCCTGGTCTGTTGGTGCAATTTGGATTTGGTTATAGCTACTATAACCATCCAAAAGCTATAATAACAATGCCCCACAATGGTATCCAACACTTGGTCCACAAATGAAAGCAGGAAGTGATCTTTGAAGGTAGCCATGTTGAGCAATCAAAAATCTATATAGACCTTCCATTGCCATCCTTCTTTTGCACAATAACGAGTGGACTGACCCATTCACTATCAACAATAGAGTAGATGAACCACTCTTTTAGCAATTGCTCGATTTCATCTTTGACGACCTGCTTCAATTTGGGGTTCAATTGCCTTTGTGGTTGTCATCGTGGCTTCATGGAGGGGTCAATATAAATTCGATGTTGGAAAACCCTGGGATCAACTCCTATTAATTCAGAATATGACCATGCAAAAGCAGCTTCCCATTTGTTCACCACCTTTAGCAATTTCTTCTTCTATTCAGGAGCAAGGATGGCATTGATAATCATCAGTTTCCCATTATGCAAAAATGCATATTCTAGGTGGGCTAGTAAGGGTTTGAGTTCCAAGGGCTGTTGTTTGAAACTTTCAGGGATTTGCAACTTTCCCCAATCATCATGGTCATCAACAGTGGATGCTTGTTGATGAACCTCTTCCAAATGATCCATGCTTTCTATGTAGGCTCGTACAAACCCCTCAGATGGTTCTATGCACAAGGCGATGCTAGCATAANACCCCTCAGATGGTTCTATGCACAAGGCGATGCTAGCATAATCAGTGGTTAGCCACTGGGTGCCTTCTTGATTTATGGCTGCTGTGTAAAGGCATTGTTGGACTTGCAAGTCCTTGGTACACCGATTGCATGCTTGAATAGATGTATGCTTAGCATACCACAGCTATTGCACACAGTTGCACCTGGAGTCACTGTACATGATGCATGGAATGTGCTTCTTCTCAACCTTCTCAAAAGGATTTTCCTTTGAAATTTTAAGGGAAAGATCTCAAAGTCTTAGTCTTGCATCCACCGTGTTCAGCCAGGCTCTTCCCATTATGATTGGAAAGTTCCCCTTGCAATTCTCGACATGGATGATGAGGAAATTAGTAGGATAGGACCACTCACAAATGGTGGTCATAATGTCTTCCATCAATCCCAAGGGAACAGTAATGGATTGGTCTGCCAGCTCGAGCCAAATGTTGCTCTTCTTTAACGGAGGCAGGTTCTAATTCTTGTACATGTCATGTGAAATCAAATTGATGCCTGAACCCAAATCCAAAAGGGCTTTACATTGCTCATTTCCTGCCACTTGAAGATAAATGAGGGGGCTTCCTGGATTAGTCAATTTTTGGGGAAGATGACCTGCCTTTATCCAATTGGTCACTACGTGTGTGAGCATGATCGTTTGTATATTGGAGGGCATTTGGTTTGAAGGCTGCTTGAGGGGTGGAAAAATGGAGGTGATTTGAGGTTCAGAGGCATTAGCCACAGGTGTGGGTGAGGGTATGTTCAGGTTATTGGGCTGGAAAAAGGGACATTTCCGTGGCTTCACTTTTGGTCCACTTGGCTGAGGAGCCAGTTGTAGGTTGACAACCCTCGTAGCGCTGCGTTGTTGTGGCTATGGTGGGATTTTCCCCTACATAGGTGGAGTAGGTGGTAACTAAGTGGAATTTTGTTGAGTAGAGATGGTAGGAGAAGGTGATGGAGGATAGTAAAGATGTGGGCCTTCCCCCTTGGGTGATGGAGACTGTGGTTGGAAATATTCTAGGGGGTGGTAGTAATTCTGAAAGGTTGCGTGACTGGAAAAGTCATGTGAAGAGACTAGTTGCTAAACGTAATACCCATAGGGATCTAGCTATCGATAAGGGTACTACTACCTTGGAGGTGGCATCCCCCATGCTTGTGGGTGCTGCCATTGCTGAAAGTAGTCATCAGGTTGCAGTGGTGCTCCACTCGGATAATATCCTTGTTGCTGGTGGAACTGCTTGGGATTGCCTTATGGGTAAGGCACCCTTCAAGATGTTTGCCTCTTTGCCAAGCGAGGATTCAACGCATACATCCCAGACTCTTGTAGATGTGACATCACGAGACAACGCCCCTTAGGATGTTCATATTGGCATATTTCACATTCATTATCTCTCTCTGTATCAAAGTCTGCAACCTGCTCTGCTACAACAACTTTGCCCTTATCCTTATGGTGGGCACGTTCAGTTTCCTTCTCCCTATGCTGATCATGATCATTACCTTGCTCTCTGGACTCCTCTACGATTTTCAGAACACTTTGAAATTTTTCATCCAAAGAGTCCCACATCTTGTCAACCTTTGCTAATATTTTAGAGGCAAATTTCTATAGGGGAAAGCTTTTTCGATTCACCACTGCATCCAGTGATGATTCCTCCTCATCTTCACAAAATCGGACCTCCCTCTTTCTGATGGAGGGATCCTGATTAAACTCCTCTGCACTTTCCTTCTTTCTGAGTTCCCCCTCTTCTTTAGCCACTTGCTCAATGAGGCAATGCAGTTAATGGACCCTTAGTTCTGATAGTCATCCCTGGGCATACATGCCAAGGGTCTTATTAGTTTCAAAGCTAATGGGACACGATATTGCATGGGCCGCGATATCACGTCCTTCCCTGCGATATCGCGTACATGATATCACAGCCCGTCGCCAGTTCTATAAATAAGAGGCGGCTCTCCCTTGTTTCTCCATCTAGATCTAGACCTTAGCCAAACCCTTGCCATTTTTCCATTCTAGAGATAGAATAATTTCCATGTGCCGTAGTAGGAGTCCCAAAGTGAACAAATCTTTATTCGAGCAATTCTGTACTTGAGCACACAATTGTGTACGAAAATAAAGATGAAATTTTGGATAAACCTTACAGTGCATGGACTAAGCTAAATAGGACTTTAATTATTGTTAATTTTTTAAATGCTTTCTTAAGGACTTAATCTCTCTCAACCCTCAACTCTCATAGTTAAGTGCATTCAGTACAATTGCTTCGAGCACGTGCGTTACACTTGGTAATCCCAGAAACGAATAGCGTTTGGTAATCCCAGTAGCATTGCATTGGTTTAGGGTGTGAAATGACAAGTGGGAACAAATACTAATGCTAGGATAATTAAGGCTTAGTTAGTTAAGGTTAGTTACTTAGTCTCTTCCCCCTTTTCCTTCTTAGCATAGGCAATTAAAACATAAAAGATATAAAAATCACATGCCTCAAGCTTACTTAACCATACAACCATGACAAATACAAGTAAGCTTGGGAGGACAACGATTGATTAACCTTAGATGTTCCATAAGGTGTGTAGGTAGTTAGTCTGTGGAGTTCGACCGGATCATGCGTGTAACGCTCATATTCATATGGTTGAGTGTAGGGGTACCTCGCCACTCATCAAAAGCGGAGCCCATCAATGATATGGTGAAGTTGTGCTCGCTGAGAGTAGCCATGACCAGGACATTGATGTAACAATAAATAGTATCTGCTCATGGCTACATCCAAGGATTCATGACTACCTTGCTTTCAGCCTTGGATTTGATGTCTCTCTCGAGTAGGTTTGATACTTGTCGTTGAAGATCTCGAGAATCGTACTCCATCTCCTAATTGATTCCGGTTCTAAAGACTAGTACCAACTTTCTTCTTCTTTGATGAGTGTGCGAGGAACAACTTAAGATTTTTCCAATCATTGTTGATGTTCTACAGGGTGCAAGCATCATGAAACGCTTACAGGTGAGTTTGCGGATCACAATTGTATCCCCCTTCAAATCTGGAAATGTTGTTCATGTCGATGCGCTTGATCTAGCTATCCTGTAAGTGCCTGTTGGGTATCTGAACTGCCTTGGCGATATGGAGCATGCTTCGAGTAGCCAACAATGGTTCATCTAAGTCATAGTCTTTCTGAGGACCACGATGTCTATGATGATTTCGGCTGCCTCTCCTTTCATGATGGTGTGCCTCGCATAATTGGTCACGCGTTTCCTCATGCTGTTCCCTTCAGTCCTTATGACCACCATCACCTTGCTCCTTTCTACCATGGTTATGATCGGAGTTTGAACTAGATGAAGGTAGAGGGGAGCGAGAGGATGGAGAAGAGGGAGAGGGATCACCACCACCCTGGTGTCGATCTTTCCCTCTGCTCTGATGGCATCCTTGATCTTCCTACCCATCTTTGCTTGTGTTGTGACTTCTCCTACATGACCCTCCATCCTCCTGGGGATCCTGATCACTTGATTGCTTGTTTTGGATGATGGACTGAATGATCTGATACCCGAGAGGAAGTTCGGCTAAATGGGAATCATGAAAGATAGCCTCCCCATCATCTTGCAACCCTTACAAGAATAAGGGGTTACTGAACTATTTCCCCTTCATGTGTTCATACCGTTCTTCCTACTACTGGTCTCGTTCCCATTGGGCCTTAGTGGGATGATAGTCCCGGTAGTCATGATCCTCCATGACGTACTCCACACCATGGTCTTGAATGCCTATTCTGGAAAGATTGTGAAACAGCATTCCAGGAGCCGATCGGTTAGGCGGTAGTATGATGTTGCCTTCCATGTCCCGCCATCGCGAATGTTCATCCTAATGTAGGATGAAGGTGAAGTCGGGGAAATATTCATCTGGATGTGTGTAGACCACCCGACATTCTTGTGGCATTGGTGGGTTGGATTCATGTTGCCTATGAGAAGAAGACATGTTGGATATTAGATGATCCACTAATTGGAGTACCTTACTTTTTACTTAGTCTACCTAGCGTGCATAGATTTTACTATCCTGGGTCCATTCCAATAATGTGAATGATAATTTTGCTAAGGTTAAATGGTGCATGTAAGACTAATAGTTCCCTAGTAATGGCGCCAATGATGAGCGGCTAGGTACCCCTACGCCCAACCATGAGAATCGCGGGCATTCACACGTGACTCGATTGAATTCCATAGACTATAAGCACTTTGCATACACCAAACCCTAACCAGCAAAACCTTGTGTTAGAACAGTCGTTATCTTCCCAACCTCACTTGTGATGTTTTGATTGCAATGGTTAAGTGAGATTGAGGCAAATGATTTTTATGGATTTTTCACTTTATCTTCTAGCATCTAATTTTTGGAATGGAAAGTAAGGAATGGAATATTACGTAATCTATAATTATCCTAATCTATATCTTAACTCTTCCTAGCATAAGTATCCGATCCCATCTTCCATGCACATCCTGAGCATCCCCTAACCACTACTGGGTTACCTGACGTTAAGTGTCACTGGGTTGCCAAGTGTTGGGTTTACGTTCGAGAGGGTCGTACTTATGGTTTCTACGAACTATAAAAGAGCAATAGCGATTAAAATAATAACAACTGAAACTTAAGGAATTATTAAAGCATAGAAATATTAAACTATTAAATGCATCAAATGACTAAGTCCAATTGCTGCAAGGAATGCTTGAAAAGCTCGTCTTTATTGCCGTTCATGCCAATGGGCTCAGGTACATCAGCGCTCGAATAAAGAGCTGAACACCTTTCTTACACCTACTGCAGGCACTTTAAAAATATTCTAACTCTTGTGGAAACAAACTGCAAGAGCTTCTCTACAATTGCCAAAAAGGTTCCTAAGTGTGACGAGAGCCCACTTATTTATAGGCTAAAACAGGCTCCACGTAAACGAGGCCATGTCGCACATGGAGGGATGCGTATATAGGGCTGCGTTGATGCGGCCATGTATATGGGATCCTGTACATGTGGCCTAGTCGATGCATCGATTTTTTAGCACTTCATCATAGGGATTACCAAGTGTTATGCTACTGGGTGAACCAAGTAATAACATTGTTGGGATTACTAAGTGAATATGTGTTTACATTCAAAACTAGTCATGCTTATCCTACCGATTGCTTAACATGCATGGACATGTAAATATTAACTAAGTACATAGAAAGTAAATTGCATTGAAAGTAAATCTATTCTAAGTCAAACTATTACAATGAATATGAATCAATCTTGATCTTATTGTTGTTCATGAAATGTATCTAGGTACAATGCCACTTAAATAAGAAGCCATACAATTAACTGAAATCCACATTGTTGGCACTCACTAATTGCTTGTTAAGATTATAGAATAAAACTACAAGAGTTTAGCTACACTATTGACCAAATAGTGCTAAATACGTGGTTGGTACTTCCATATTTATAGGCAAATATAGATACTACATCAACGAGGATGTGTTAACTCATTTGGCTACATCGATGAGGATGTGTTGATGTAGTTAAGTTATAGTAGATGAAATGTAGCATCTATAATGTAGCAGCCAACTAGGATGTATCGATGGGGATGCCACAATGCAAATGCTACAATATCTCACTCGATTAATACCACAAAATAATGCTTTATCATATCCCCATAACTTAATTACCTGACATATCAAGTTTCATCATAACCCAAAATTTGATTAAACACACATTGTGATGCAAGATCAACAACTAGTAACTCATACATTATCAATAGAAGTCTAATTTGCCACAACATCACTAGAAGAAAATACCACAAATTACTACTTGCTAGTTTGTAAATCTACATTTTGGGAAGCAATAGAAATTTATGCATTAGTAGAAGATGTAGAAATTTTAGCATTGATAGAAAAAGCTAGAAGTAATTTTGAATCCCTCATAGAGGAAAGATAATTCTAGAGGTAATAGGTACCAGTTTGAATTATGCTTGAGGTATTGTTGAGTAACTTTGAGCATTTTATTTCTTTCTCTCACTTTTATTGGTTGTATGTCCTAAGGATTCATATCGTCACTTAGTTTTAGTTTCCAACCCTTTCTACCTTCTCGAAGAAAATGTCTTGATTCTAATATCATACCTTCCTCTTCCCTTTGCACACACAACACACAACAACCCCACACCACCACCCCCCGCCCCCAAAGCCATGTAAAAACCCTCCCCCTCCTAACAAAAAATAAAAAAAATCATATTCACTTAATATTATTTAAATGTCACTTTCACAACTATGTAGAAATGAAAATTTTATTACATTTTTATAAATCCAATAAGATTTATTTATCTAATTAGTTTGTACAAAATACATCTGTATTAATATCTTTAAATATTATCAAATGTATTTACTAATAATATTGTTTGAAGACATCTTCATGATATTGTCCTAATATCAATAGTTAAATAATAAACGAATCATATAAAGTTCTACATGTAAGATTTCATTTGTATTTAAAAATTTTAGTTGCACAATAATCTAATAGAATATGGTGTTCATCTTTTTAACTTGTATTAAAGATGGCCTACATACGTGATCTTGGCAAATGTCTTTCATCTTTCAGTTAATGTTTGTATTTATAATCACAAGAATGTTATGTTAGATGCTTTGGGCATGTGCAAAGAAGATGCTTATTAAAAATGGTTACTACATTAGTGTTTAAGGAAAGCTGATGAGTGGCGAGGTACCCCTACACTCAACCATACGAATATGAGCCTTACACATGCGATCTAGTCAAACTCTGTAGACTAAGTGTCTACACGCCTCATGGAACACTTAAGGTTAATCGTTCGTTGTCTTCCCAGACTTACTTGTATTTGTCACGGTTGTATGGTTAAGTAAGTCTGAGGTATATGATTTTTATATCTTTTCTGTTTTATCTCCTATGACAATGAGGTGAAGGGTGAAGAGACTAATTAACTAACTTTAACTAACTAAGCCTTAATTACCCTAGCATCAGTATTCGTTCCCACTTACCGTTCACACCCTGAACCAATGCAACCTTCTGGGATTACCAAACGCTATTCGTTGCTGGGATTACCAAGCGTAACGCACGTGCTCGAAGCGGTCGTACTGAATGCACTTAACTAAGAGAGAAGGGTTGAGAGAGATTTAATTAACTAATAAAGCATTTAAACAATGAACAATAAATAACAATAAATAAAGTCCTATTTAGCCTAGTCCATGCACTGCAAGGTTTATCCAAGAAGTTCGTCTTTATTTCCGTACACAAAATTGTGTTCAGGTACAATATTTGCTCGAATAAAGATCCGTTCACTTTGGAACTCCTACTGCAGGCACATGAAAATTATTCTATCTTTGGAGAGGAAAAAATACCAGAGTTTCACTATGGTTTAGGCCTAAACTGAGAAACAAGGGAGAGCCACCTCTTATTTATAGATTTGACGGCACACTGCGATATCACGTACGCGATATCGTGTGGGATGCGATATCGTGGCAGACATAATATCGCGGCCCATGTGATATCATGTTCCATCATACCCCCATGACTAAATAAAAACTCGTCCTCAAGTTCCTTACAAAACATTGGGAAGGTATGGGATTATTGACTTGAATGGAACTAATGGATCATCATTACAGAACAAGACAAAACTGGTGTTCACGACAACAAGAGTGAACACCTTATACATTTGACATTAGGCCTTATTTGGCAGCTGAGAGAGAAGAGAGAAAAGAGAAGAAGTCTGCTACTGCCAATGCCAAGATTGCGCCTTTCGTTGTCTATCCATAAGCGTGCCATCAATCTTGCTCCTTGCATGGCTGTTTTAGCACCAATCCATTCCAAGTGTTCCCTCTAGATCCAATTTGTTGTTGTATGATTGCCATTTGCACACACAACATAGTCTTTTATTAGCAAGGGTAAATGAATCATAATGCAGTTGATACCTTGCATCGGTGATAGGTCCATTGGCTGAGTTGTGGTATGGCTGATGCAGATCTAGAGATATACTAATGGTGACTACCGAAGGTGTAGGGGTTAGGAGAAAATTGAAAAAATTAGGTTCGGACCCCCATGACTAAGAGCGAACCTCTGATAGCGATAGAATGGAGAAAGAAAAAAAATAAGAAAGATGGAGCAAAAGAGACAACTATAACATCGATGAAATGGATGTCAAGATGGCAATGAACAAAATAGAGTGGATTGCAAAAATGTTAAAGGAAAGAATTTAACTGGTGCACCAAATAGAAATGCCAGTGGGTCCTCCCCAAAGTAGGCTCATGCCTTTAATGCCCTGACAAACCCACATTCAAAGAGTCCGTAAGCTCTAGGAATATCATTTGGAGCAAGAGTTAATGTCTTAACCAAAAGAATTTACCAAAAAGAAAACAATGCGTCAACCAAAGTATACACTAATGATACAATCGGCAATGCGGTGAACAATGGAGAGAAGGATGGAGAGAAGAGAATGGAATGGAATCCCAAGAACAAGGTGGTGCACAGCCCCTTGTGTAGTTAATGATTAATGTGACTTAGTAGATCCCATTCCAAGTCCAGCCTCAAAAAAACCACATCCAGTGACTTCGCATTAATGCATTCGGCCAATCCATCCCCTTGAAGTAACAAGAATGCCTTCCCAAAGAGCCACCACCATTCCAACGAAATGAAGGAGGAGAGAATGGGAAGTGAGAAGGGCCTTAGTTAAAGGGAACATTTTTATTTTAGTTCCATAACCAGTGCTTGTAGCCCAAATGATTATTTCATCTAAGGGGTGTGCTTTGAATTCTCATTGTTTTTTTTTCTTTTTTTTTTCTCTTTTTTTTGTTTTATTTTTTTTATGTGTTTATGCGTGAGAACCACACCATGCAAANTTTCTCTTTTTTTTGTTTTATTTTTTTATGTGTTTATGCGTGAGAACCACACCATGCAAAGACTTTGTTATTTTTATTTGCTTAGGTTCTTGATAATTAAGTAATGTCGAAACGGTAAGAAAACTCAAGAAGAAAACATCCAAGCACCCAAGAGAATGGCCAACACAAATGCATCAAGTTCCCTTGAAGCCACACCCTTTTCAATCCTTGAGTCCTTCCTTAGTTTGAGAAATGCCCAGTCACCGATTCGTTATAGTTCTTATTTAGAAAGGGACTGTACATTTCCAAGCCGAGAGAGACCATAGAAATTTATGGATGTATGAATGAAGTGAACTCACTGCCTTCTATATCAAAAGAACCATACCTTAGTATCAACATCATAACTTAAAGGTAAAAACCAAACATTAGCAACCGATAGAAAAATAGTTCATACCATCATTAAGAACACTTATTAGGTGACAAACTTACAAGATGGATAACACACACAAGAAATGGAAAAGTATGAACGATGTTGTAAAACAAAAACAAGAAAAGTTAAAGAAATTTGTAAAACAAAAATATGTAAAATAAAAACATGTAAAACAAAAACTAAAAAAAATTGAGGGCCTCAATTGATTAGCATAGGTGGCCATCTCCCCCATGACTGAATGGAAAGGGAGAGATTCGAAATAATGAATGCCTATTTGAATTTTTTAGAAGTGTCCAACTTCTCCCGATTGATGTTTTCAAGTTAAGGGTTGGAAGTTGGTGACGCTCATATTCCAATGTATCTATGCTTTTGTTATAGGTGCAAGTTGTTCCCCCAGTTTGTTCCATGCATGTTGGTGGGCTACTTTCTTGATCAACTGTCAACCACTAGGTGTTCTCTTGTTGTGTGGTTGCTACATACAGGCACTGTTGTATCTGTGTTTCTTGGGCACACCAGTTGCATGCAGGAGATGCTGAGCATTCCTCCATGTCATCACCCTCTGAGTCACTGTATGTGATGCATGGAACTTTCTTCTTCTTGATCTTTCCATAAAT
>MNCI01004727.1:59339-104772 GCA_015680685.1 Gnetum montanum
TTGAGTCAAGAAGAGCCTTATGAGGTTTGTTCTCGGTGACTTGGAGGTAGATTAAGGGACTTCTAGGGTCAGAGAGTTTCTTGAGAAGGTAGCCTACCTTGATCTAGTTAGTAACGGTATGTGTTAACATAACCGTATGTGTTGAGCCCTATTGTTGGTTTGAAGGAAGATCCGAAGCCTTATTTGTTGGAGGAGCATGTACGGGCTCAACTGCTTGTGGTTGTGAGAGCTTGTTTGGGCTTTTGGTTCTGAAGAAAGGTCTTCTCTTCTTTTATTTATCAGAACCAGCAATGGGTCGAAGGTTTTTTGCTCTTGTAGCATTACGTTACTACGGTTGAGTGGGAAGTTCCCCTTGCATTGTTGGAGTGGGTGGTAGTGGAACTACCGGTGTAAGAGATGCGGATGGATTTGGAGGATGGTATGCATGTGGTATGTCTTCCATAGGAGAAGGAGTCCTAAAATACTCCTAAACTTGGTAGTGACGTTGTGGGGTTGCGTGACCCATGGAGTTACTTGGAGAAACCGGCTATTGCACATAATAGCCATACGGGTCTGGTTTTCGGCAAGGGTATTGTTGTCTAGGCAGTGGCATCCCCCATGACTGTGGGTATTGCCACTACTGATGTTGCCTGATAGGTTGTGGCAAAGTTCCACTTGGATAATATGTTAATGGTTGGTGGAACTGCCTCAAGTTACCTTGGGGATAAGGTAACCTTCGGGGTGCCTGCCATCTGTTAAGTCTTGGGTTGAGTGCATACATCCCAGACTCTTGTAGATGTGAGATTATTAGGCAACATCCCTTAGGATGGTCATATTGGCAGATCTCACATCCACTGTCATTGTCTGTATCCGAATCCATAACTTCATCGGCGATAGTCATTTTTCCCTTACCCTTGTCATGTGCATGGCTTGAATCTCTCCACTTTTTCTTGTTATGGTTACTACTTCGTTCCTCCTTAGACTCCTCTACGATTTTCAGGACAATTTGAAGTCTACTATCTAAGGAGTCCTATATTTGATCTACCTTAGCCGCCACTTCCGTTGTTAATTTTTGAAGTGGCAAGGTTTTTCTATTTTACCAACTCTTCAAGTGGTGACTCATCCTCTTCATCGCAGAATCTCACTCCCTTCTTTTGGAGGGAAGGATCACGGTTATATTCTTCCGTGCTTTCTCTTTTCCAGAGCTCCCCTTCTTCTTTAGCTACTTGCTCCAACAATTGATGAATTTCATGGGATCTAAGTTCAGATAATCTTCCTTGGGCATATGTCCCAAGGGTTCTCCTAGTTTCGTGTCTTAGCCCATCTATGAGGTGGTAGAGTTGATCCCGTTGTGCATAACCATGGCTCAGGCAATGATGTAACAATGCATAATATTGGCCCATGGCAGCATCCAAGGGTTCGTGATTACCCTTCTTCCATCCTTGGATTTGCTTACACAAGTTGGACACTCTGGAGTACATCTGGTATTTATCGTTAAACAATTCTAGCATCGTACTCCACCTCCTAATGGTTTTTGGTTCTAAGGGCTAATACCAACTCTCTGCTTCTTTTATGAGTGTCCTAGGGAACAACTTTAACTTTTGCCACTCATTTTCAATATTTTGCAAGGCGCAGGCATCATGGAATGCCTATAAGTGATTCTGCAAATCAACGTTGTATCCCCCCTCAAATCGTGAGATATTATTCATGTCTAGTTTCTTGATCCGACTGTCTTTTTGATGCCTTGTAGGTATTCTCATAGCCTTCGTAATATCTAACATACTTCGGGTGGCAAGTAGGGGTTCATCATGATCATCTCTTTCATGATATCTATGATGCCTACATGGTTCCCTACTTTTCCTTCTTTCATGCCTTGACTTCCTAGAGTGCCCTCGTCCTCGCTCTCGACTCTCTCGTCAAGGTCTCTCATTTTGCTTACCCTTATCCTCACCGTTGTGCTCCTTGTGACTGCGTTTGGATGTGGAAGGAGAGGGTGAATGATGTAATGAAAGGGAAGAAGAAGGAGAACCATCGCCATGACGATGTTTCTTACCTTCTCTTTGGTGGCTATAGCCCCGATCGTGATGACGATCCAAATGCCCATCCTTGTCATGTGTTTTTGTTCCCTCAGTGAACACTTGGTGTTCATGGGGATCAGAACCAGGGTTATGAATCGTGGAGCGTAAGTTCTAATACCCCACCTCTTCACCATTGTTAGGAGGGGAAACATCATTTGATAGAGAACCTGTTATAACTGGTTCACCATCTCCAATTTCACTTAGGACGTGTGGGACCCCTTTGCCCTTCAACAATGTATGGTGGCTCTCTTGCCTTGAGTCCCTTAGATGTTGCGCTATTGTGGGATGGTAATCCCTTATGTCATAATCTTCTGCAACATATTCAGTGTATAATTCTATCATGCCTATCTGTGCAAGAGCACAAAGAAGCATGTTAGGGACTACACGATCTGGGGGTAACACTATGTTACCTTGCAAGTCTCTCCAATGCAATTGTTCATCCGGATGGAGGATAAAGGTAAAATCGGGTATATACTCATCGTGATGAGTATATACCACCTGATACTATTGAGGAACTGGCGGATCTGGGTTACGTGTGTTAAACTATCGACTGTCTCTTGTGTGATCCCTAGGTGGTGAAGTGCTTTTATGAGAAGAAGAAGACATTGTTTCTTATTCAGTGTGCTGATTAGCTGTTATATAATTGTTCGTTTAATTAACCCTAAGGGTTTGTTTAAGCTCCCAACGATGTGGATAATTTCCTATGTTCTACTTAGCGCACAAACAACTTAGTCCCCAGCAACAGCGCCAATGATGAGTGGCGAGGTACCCCTACACTCAACCATATGAATACGAGCATTACACACGTGATCTGGTTGAACTCTGCAGACTAAGTGTCTATACGCCTCATGGAACACTTAAGGTTAATCGTTCGTTGTCTTCCCAGACTTACTTGTATTTGTCACAGTTGTATGGTTAAGTAAGTCTGAGGTATATGATTTTCATATCTTTTCTGTTTTATCTCCTATGATAATGAGGTGAAGGATGAAGAGACTAATTAACTAACTTTAACTAACTAAGCCTTAATTAACCTAGCATTAGTATCCATTCCCACTTACCGTTCACACCCTGAACCAATGCAACCTTCTAGGATTACCAAACACTATTCGTTGTTGGGATTACCAATCGTAACGCACGTGCTTGAAGCAGTCGTACTGAATGCACTTAACTAGGAGAGAAGGGTTGAGAGAGATTTAATTAACTAATAAAGCATTTAAATAATGAACAATAAATAACAATAAATAAAGTCCTATTTAGCCTAGTCCATGCATTGCAAGGTTTATCCAAGAAGTTCGTCTTTATTTCCATACACAAACTTGTGTTCAGGTACAATATTTGCTCGAATAAAGATCCATTCACTTTGGAACTCCTACTGCGGGCACAAGGAAATTATTCTATCTCTAGAGAGGTAAAACTGCCAGAGTTTCGCTATGGTTTAGGCTTAAATTGAGAAACAAGGGAGAGCCGCCTCTTATTTATAGATTTGGCGACGCACTGCGATATCGTGTACGCGATATCGTCGGGGAAGACGCGATATCGCGGTGGACACGATATTGCGGCCCATGCGATATCGCGTCCCATCAAATGCCATATCAATAAAGACATGGAAAAAATAATTAAAGATGATATGAAGAAATTGCAAATTAATAAATATCTAGCTCTTCATAGAAGTGAATGGCAAAAGAGAACTTATGTAGTCAAGCCCATTTTGTTGGGACAAGGCTAGGATGATGATGATGAATTAATGTTCATGTTTATATGGAGATTGGTGCATGCAAGTATTTTACTTGTTATATGTAGTATTTGATTGCAATGAAAAAAAGTGGAGACCCATTTGGAAGCTCACTTGGTGGGATAAGCACTGAGGCTCCAATGATAATCCTTTTTAGTGTAGACTTTCTTAGCATTCAAAACGTTTTAACAACTTCTATAAATATAAAAATGTGGAATATATATTTACCATGAATAATGATAGTAAAATATATCAAAGCATGTGATTTATTGGTTAAAGCCTACCAATCACATTTTCACTCACTAAGTGATTGTTGAGATATGTTCTATACATGAACCAATGTTGAGAACAACCACATAATAGCTTAGGTAAGCAATCATCATAATGTTGACCATATATCATTGGAGTGTACTTGTATTATAAGTATTTCAAATTCCAACACTACCATAATGTTAACTATATATCTTAAAGTACTTATAATCAAATTATTTCTTATTCTAACACTATATATATACACACATACAAATCCATTAACCATAGGAAGGACTACCTTACACAATTTTGTGGACTTGACAAAAACACATTTAGTATATATATACGTATGTGCTACACGTCCATAGGAGGTGACGTCTATCATGTCAAGGACAAAAAAGGCAAATAAACAAGGCATTCGAAGATTCCTGTTCAAGCCAACAATTATCTTCTCCACCGATCTGAATTTTGAAATCCGGATGGTTTGGAGCACCCGTGAATGTGATATAACCACGAACATTTACTGGGATATTTGCTATTAAATGCAGACAGAAAATATCTATTTCGAGGTATCCTTTTGGTTTCAAGATTCGTAGCAGATTTCACCATAAAAAATGAATGGTGGAGTCCCAAAACCAGGCAACGTGGTAAGAATGAGCACCATCAGATTTTGGCCCCACATTGTGACGGCAACGCACAACCACAAACAAGACGATACCCCACCAGCCCTTTATATTATTTGTAAGCCTATGTCTCAAAACCTCAGCCACAAACTCAACACCCAAATAGCTCGCTAAAATATATTATTTGTAAGCCTATGTATCAAAACCTCAGCCACAAACTCAACACCCAAATAGCTCGCTAAAATAAAGACTTAATAATAATAGCATTAACTGAGGTTTTCTTGCCATTTCATTGATTTAATGGAAGGTTAAAGACTGAAATATTAGGGCCGTGTATGGAACCCGACACCTAATGGCTGCCAAGCGTTGGGCATACGTTCATCCGATGTGGCACGCATTCGCGCGCAGGATGCCACGTGTCGGGCCGTGGAAGGCCGCAGGAGATCGCGCGCTTACGCCGTCTGGCAAAGCTTCTTATCGCTTCTTCATTCTGGAATACAACAACAGAGAGAGAGAGTGAGAGAGAGTGTGTGTTAACGTTTTCATTCGTTGAAAATAATTCTCTTCTGTTTCTTCGTTTGTTGTTCTTTCGGTTTTTACTGTTAAGGAAGAGTTGCGGAATCGATTTTTCGGTTGTGTTGGGTGATCTTTTTTTTCGCGGAATCGAGTTTGAATTTGATTGGTTACGTTTTTCAATTAGGCGGAGTCGATTTTGAGTTGAGATTGTGAATTGTGTGTGGCGCTGCAATGGCCGCCGCAGCGCTATGCTCGCCTGTTCCCGCGCAGCACCTCTGCAGGCCTGTCCGCACGTCCTCTGGAATTCTGGTTGCTTCTTGCTCGTTTTCCCGCTTCGGTGCTTCGTCCAAGGGAAAGAAGGTGAGAAAGCTTTCTTTTTCGTCTGCTTCCGTCTTTACAATTTGTTTTGTAAATTTGATTTTTCAGGTTTTTGAATTTTCCTTACGGCTATTTTAGATGCGAGATTTTGCATAAAAAGAGCTAGGGAGATTCTGATAATCGTTATAGTGAAGTCTTGCTGACAAATGTCGAAACGGCCACTGAAGTGTGAAGTTTTGCCAGTGTTTAATTAGAAATGACAACTTAGCTACGGCTTTTTTGGAGAACAAACATGCACATGAAAGTGATTTTATATTTGATGAGAAGTGCGATTATTAAGGATATTGCATTTTATTGGAGATGCAAAACCGAATACACATATTACTAAGTTACATGTGCCGTATGTTATGCGAGTGGTCTAAATGGAAAACGCTTTACTTTTGAAGGAGTGCATTTTGGCATTTTTCGAACTGCAAAGCCTGGGGGAGTCCTGGGAGCTCTATTTGAAAATCGCCTTCTGTTTACATCAGGGCAAGAACTGCACACATCCGTTTGTTTCATCATAATGGCATTTGACTTAGAAATTTGAAGAAATTAAAGTTTTATAAATTATTTTGAAGAAGACATAAAAACGATTGCATAAGAGTAACAAGTGTAATGGAGATGCATTATCGTAGCAGCCAATGTGATTGACGATTATTAGCAAATTTTCATATTTAACATCTTTGTCAGTCATTCATTATAAAGACACTGAGTATATTCCATTGAAGCTACCGTATCCTGGTAATGGATAAAGAAAGATACAGTTTTTATTGTTACTCCATAGTTCAGTCGGTAAAATGGCAAGATGCCATGTAAATATTTTAATGATACTATTAAAATGAACTATGAAGTAATAGATACTGCAAATTGAGTTGTATAACAATTTAGAATAATCTAGCAGAGTGGAGTCTCTATATGGTAACAGATTTCTTTTTATTTATGTAGGATTTCTTCTTCCTATGGCACTTCAATCCAAATGTATGACAAATGTCATTATCAGCAATGTATGTACACTAATTATCTCTTTGTAATTAGATTGCCGTGGGATTCTTTCAAGTGGTAGCTGTGCTTGGAGATGAATCTTCTGAAAGGAGAAGTGGATGGGGGCATCTATTTGATGTTGAAGATCCAAGAGGTAGAACACCGCCTTGGAGAGGAAGAGACTTTGATGTATACCAGGCTTTGGAGGTGGCACGCCATGATATTCAATATTGTGATTGGAGAGCTCGCCAAGATGTGCGTTCCATCAAGTTGCTTCATGACAAGGTTTTGAAAACCTTAATTTCCGCATTAATTTATCAGTTTAGGTGCTCCTTTCAGCCAATCAAATTGACTGCGAATTTTAAGGAACCAATTCCTCATTTTCTGTCCTTAAAATTTGATTTTCATTTAAATGGTGGCTTTATTTTAATTATTAGAGCTATTCCTTTTGTAGGTTGTCGATGTTTTGAATCCTTTAGCTCGTGATCATAAGTCTGTGCAGACAATGAAAAGAGAATTAGCAGACTTGCAAAAGGAATTGGCAAAGGCACATGAACAGGTATGAAGTTGAAAATAACCCATAGCCACATGCCCACATCTTTTAGAGAGTA
The DNA here is from genome assembly GCA_015680685.1 of Gnetum montanum. Lineage (NCBI taxonomy): Eukaryota > Viridiplantae > Streptophyta > Gnetopsida > Gnetales > Gnetaceae > Gnetum > Gnetum montanum. Next base: position 66,472 of record MNCI01004727.1, read on the forward strand.
AATTAAATTGTTTTTCCTGCAATTCCTCTTTTGTTCAGTGCTTTTGACAGAGCTTTTAATAATTCAGGTTCATGTATCTGAGGCAAGGGTTGCAACTGCATTGAGCAAATTAGCCGAATTAGAGGCTTTTGTGAATGAAAATTTGTTGCAAGGCAATGTCTTAAAGGGCAGTGAACAGGAGGAAAATAAATTGAGAACTTCATTGACGGCTTTAACAGAAACAAAGAAACCTTCAAGGAGGCAGTTGAAAGTGTCTGGACCTGTGAAACCGTATTCTCCAAACCTCAAAAACTTTTGGTACCCAGTTGCATTTTCTGCTGATATCAAAGATGATACAATGGTAATCCATTGCGACTAGACAGAAAAATAAATATACAAGCAAAATTTGGATTCTGAGGATATTTTTAGCCTTCTCTTTTCTTGGCATTTGCAGATTCCTTTTGATTGTTTTGAAGAACCATGGGTAATATTCCGAGGAAGAGATGGACGAGCAGGCTGCGTTCAAAATACGTGTGCACATCGGGCTTGCCCCTTGCACCTTGGTTCAGTGAATGACGGTCGCATTCAGTGTCCATACCATGGTATGTGTCATAGAGATCCAGATTCACTCGTTGGTGAACTAAGAATTTCTCATTTTCCTGTTTGTGTGAATCATCGGAGAGCAAGCTAATTTAGCATCAACTGGTTTATGGTTTATAGTATTTTTTGTCATCTGACATGCAGGTTGGGCGTATGCAACTGATGGAGTGTGTGAGAAGATGCCATCTACACGCTTGCTAAATGTTCGCATCAAATCTTTGCCGTGTGTGGAGCAGGATGGATTAATATGGGTATGGCCTGGTACAGCATTGCCTAATTATCCCTTGCCTTCTTTAGCTCCTCCATCTGGATTTGAGGTGCATGCCCAGGTAACTAATGCGCTATATCGATGGTGTCTCACTTATGTTGGAATACTTGCTTTTGTTAGTTTTTCTAATCAATCAAAATGCAGATTGTTATGGAATTACCCGTTGAGCATGGACTGTTACTAGACAACCTTCTGGATCTTGCTCATGCTCCGTTTACGCACACGTCAACATTTGCAAAAGGATGGACTGTTCCCAGGTAAGCTACATTATTTTTTAAAAACATCTTGGAAAAAGCAATTGATTGTGTGGCTGCTGGGATTCGAGCCCAGGTCTCCACGGCCACAACGTNAGTGGCTGCTGGGATTCGAGCCCAGGTCTCCACGGCCACAACGTGGAATTCTAACCACTAAACTACAGCCACTTTGTTATCAACAGACCATTTAATCAAATAACAATTTGGGGTTTTGATACTGTAAAGTTCGTGTTAGTTTTCTTTAGCAAGAGGATTCGAACTGATTTGAAATGTTTATACCAAAAATTTCATGGTAGCAACTAGCAACATTATCTTGTGTTTTCTTATGGTGACGGATCTTTTATGCATTCAGCATTGTCAAGTTTATGACACCAGGTGCTGGTTTGGAAGGTTATTGGGATCCGTACCCTATCGATATGGAATTTAGGCCACCATGTATGGTGTTATCAACCATTGGGATTTCCAAACCAGGAAAAATTGAAGGAAAGCAAGCCCGGACATGTAGTACGCATCTGCATCAACTACATGTTTGTTTGCCTTCGTCTAAAGACAAAACTCGCTTGCTGTACCGAATGTCGTTGGACTTTGCACCTATCCTCAAGCACATTCCTTTCATGCATAATCTCTGGAGATATTTTGCTGATAAGGTAAATTACTGGTAGCTCTTGTTAGCTGCATTGTTTTTTTATGATAATTAATCCTTAATTCTGTGTGTGCCTTTTTCCCAACCTTTTTTTTTACTCATGAGCAGGTGCTAAACGAAGATCTAAGGCTAGTTTTGGGACAGCAAGACAGGATGGTAAAAGGGGCCAATGTGTGGAATCTACCTGTTTCTTATGACAAACTAGGAATAAGATATAGAATATGGAGAAATGCAGTGGAAGATGGAAAGAAAGAAATGCCTTTCGGTAAAAGCTTAACGACTTAAGATGTTGACAAGCCTGAAAATGCTTCATAGCGGATTATGCTAGTTTGCAAACAGTTGGTGATAAAATTATTTGCAGCCTTCTATTTCAGTGTTCCATCCCAAAATTTCTCTCGTAAAGTGAAGCAAGCAACCTGCAATAAAAGGGCTGCTTGTCTGTATAATTTACATGTTCCAGTGATGGATGAGCTTTTGGCATTGCTATTCATTGTCATTTTTGACTGTACAGTATTCTATTGAAGCAGAAAAGGAACACAATTATTCCTCTGAAGCCCTTACAGCAATTTTTAGATTTTTGCTGGATCAGTAGAAACTATGAATTTTCCCTGTGATCAAAAATGATGAATTGAATTGAGTTGATCAAATTTATGAAATAATATTCTTTCCATTAAGAGCAAGAGTTTCCAAATTGTAGCCTGTTGTACCAGCATTTTGAAATTTTAAATCATGCAGTACCATCAAAATTGTTAAAATTCTGCATCAACACAAGTCTAAAACCTCATTATTAATTTCATTATTTTGATGAAGGTTTATAGAGCATGGACATGAATCTACAATAACCATCAAGGTAGTGAAAAGCTAGCTATCAAACATACAGAAACAACAGAATTTTTAAAATCAAACTAGTCAAGTTTAAAGATAAAAGCAAAAGGTTGCGGCAGAAATGCAAATGCTTAAATAAATGTTGAACATTACAAAAAACTATAAATTGCATCATATAGACATTAGAGAAAAGCTTAGAGTGGTTTCTATCTGAAATAAGTTACAAGAATGGTATTTTTGATTGTTTGGATATACATAGAGAAGATCAAATAATGAGCCAAAAAGTAAAAGAGTTAANAGTAATGGTGAAAAGAATTTGTTAACCAACCCTATTTTGTTGGGATAAAAGGTAGCATAATGAAGCTAGTTAAATTTAAAGATAAATCAAGAAATCTTCTGATTCTCCCATGTTGCTTAATTGTAATCAAGTAAAATACGTAGAAGATACAATAACAAAGTCATCTTGAAGATGCCTTTATTTCTGTAAAAATTATCAAATGCACTGCTTCTCGAACATAAACAAGAAAATAGCTTAACCTTTGGGAGGAAAAGAAGAACCAAAAAAGTGATTGATATGGATCTTGCTTCTCGAACATAAACAAGAAAATAGCTTAACCTTTGGGAGGAAAAGAAGAACCAAAAAAGTGATTGATATGGATCTTGGTTAAGGAGAATATGAAATATTTGTTGTCATATTTTCTCAGCATGATGGCAAAGAATTATTCGTTCGTACCACAAACAGAAGAGGTGGAAGCTCTTTTGAGAAAAGCTATTAAAGAACCATTGTAGTTCAATAAAAAAATTAACAAATTCTTAGACTAGGCCCAAAATATTTTCTTAGACTTGGCCCAAAATATTTTCAGAATCAGATTGGAAAAGGAATACCCTGAAAAGGATTTTTAACATTATTGTGGAATGAACAAACTTGAAAGATTATTTAAAAAGTCAAACAGTAATTATGCATTAAACGATTACAGGGAAAACGATGACTTTTAATTACTTGCGTAAGGTCCAGAATAATATTGTTTCAATTTTATCCCTCCATTTTAGATCATTTTACTTGGGAGAAGTATCTCGCCACCTCCCCAACAATCCAACCATTAAGGTTGAAAAATGGATAATAAGATATACTGACTTAATTGAATAATAACATCTCGGTGAAAAATGTGGAAATGTAGAAAGGATGGCTTTATTTACTCCGATATAAAGACCTTCCAGAAAACCAACTATTTCGTAGCCACCAAGCTCCTCTAATCTTTTGGAATTGCACAAAATTCCCGCCCTACCCTATGAAAACTTATGGTGTCTTTATCATTGCCACAAAGAGACTTAGCTAAATAGCTAAAATAGATGGAGTTGGATTAGAAAAAGTCATAAATACGAGTCGAAGAGGGATATGCTTAAACACTGTTAATTTGCAATTACCAGAGAGTCTGGACAGAGCGACCCTGGCTTGATGGCGGTGCACAAGCAGCAGCAGGAGCCTGATCCTCAATGAATCCCAATTCCTTATAAATAAGAGGGCACCCAAATGTTCATCACTGATACCTACCAGGACCAGTTTCAGGGCTTGGAAATCCCAATCTAAGACGATTCTGAACTTGGAAATGACATGGAATCTTCAAATTCCACATTAAAACAGGGAGAATTTTGTTGCTTAATAGCCACAGGACCACCAGCTAGTTTTCTAGAGAAAAGCTCATCGAATCAAAAGTAACAAGTAATTCCTGTTCTAGTAAGAGCCAACTTCAATTTTAGATGATGATAAATTGAAGTTTTAGACAATAATTTGGACTGATTAAATTTTTATACAATGATAGAAATTTAAAACTCTGAAACACATCAAATACATGCCTGGGCATACTTTGCAAACACACAGCATAAAATTTCTTTTATAGAGTTGGATTCTACTTAAACGTTGAAGTAGTTTTGAAAAACTGTGACATAGCTAAGACAGCAAATATTGCCTTGAGTCATCAAGAAGACAAGAACTGACATCTTCACTCTAAATGATAAAGGTCAGACACATTCAAACATCTTAATTATATATTTAATATTTTATGAACTTAAAAGGGTTGCTACAAAATAATTTGGAATCCGCATCTTCATGGCAATGGTTACCTTGTAGTTTTGAATTGGCAGCCCTTCTCAGAAGGAAGGACCCACAAATTCTGCTCTAGAGGATCATTAATTAAGAGTTTTGTTAACAGTTTGAGATACCCCCTTCATTACCTTTGATCCATGTTACTTCAAGTGTGATGGATAAAGTGTGGAGCATTGGGCATCTCTGAGTCAGGATACACATCATGTGCATTTCCCCTGGACTAGGATCCCTCAACTTCACAACAGCTTCTCTCAAATTTCTGTGATCTTCTGCCACACATTCTCCTTCGCGAATCTCTTGCTGGTTCCATTGCATATTAATACAACAAATATGAAAACCTTATAAATAGGGGTCGAAAACAGCTTCAAACAAAAACAATGGAATGTGAATAAAGGACAGCTTTTTTTTTTCTTCCCAAAAACTTGCAGCAGATCAAATAAACGGGCCACAGCAGAGTAAGATCTGATACAGCTCCCCAAAGTGAAACAGGATTATTCGTTGCACGTTTAAGCTTCATGGTCTCCAACGTCGAAAATGTCTTTTATCATTGCCATAAACAACGGCTCTTCTTGATTGTCAGCTGCAGTAACTTTGGGCATTCAAAGTTCAGTTTTAAACCTCGAGAATATACGAAGCAGCCCTTAATTGTCAGCTGGCGTAACCTTGGGCATTCAACTTTCAATTCGAAAAGTTTGACCGCCTTTTCCATCTCCATTTCTCATGGGATACCAATGTCAAAGGGTGAAAAACCAAGAGGCTCTTGGATGTTATTCTGCTATTCTACATCGAGGCAACCTAGATTCCAGGTTACAGGATATCAATCCAAGTGTCCCGAAGCACAGGGCACTTGCGAAGAAATGTACCCAGATCATCCATATCATGTAAGGTCATATGCTCCATGGAGCATATCACAAGATGCAAGAATTCAAAACGTGAAAATCCAGTAAAAACAAGATTGGGTAGGGTCTGCTGCTGAAGTTTTAGAGAATCACGTGCAGCTAAAAAGCTTTCCAAGAAAATCTTTTTTAGAACGTCTCTTAATTGAAGTTGGAAACTTTTATGAATGTGATAGGATACTGTTATTTTTTACCATAAGATAGATGAAGGGTATTGCAAAGACTATAGGTTGTTGAAAGGAAAAATTAAAATCAAAGAGAAATATCCTTTAAAAAAAACCAATAAATTTCAAAAAAACCAATAAAATTTAACGTTCAAAAATTTATCCATTGAAGCTTGAACTCAAGGTTTTATTGTTATTATTTAATTGCTTTACCACTAGATAACCATTTACCAATTTGATCATAATAATTTGTTGCTTTAAATCATATTCATACAATATTATTGGTCACACCAACTGGATCATTAATACTGATAAAGGAGATGGCATGCTCATGTATTGTATGGGTTTGCCTCCTTAAATAAATATTAGAAATAGATAACAGAAATCTACAAATTGTAGACAATATAAAATTAAAGTATAGATAATGTACTTAGAAGTCGAAGCTATTTGTCAATTTAAAACTTACACTTATAATGTTTTTATTGGATAAATACAACAAAAAAACACCCCATAATAAAGAATGGCTTCTTAAGGGAGTTTTATGACTTAATAAGTGGAATATTCATATCTTAAACAACTTTGTAGTAAAACAAGCAATATTTCAAACTTGGAGAAAATGTAGAAGGAAAAAATCATATCTATTTGAACAGTATCAGAGAGAAGGCCTTTATTCAAAGGCAAACTATTTATTTGTTGCATAAATACAGAATTGGCAAAGAATGAATTAGATCTCATAATCTAAGAGTCGAAATAAGTAAATGGCTCAATAATTTCATGAATAGCAAATATGTTATATCACATTAAAGATGAATACCAGATTTTTGTGCAATGTCCTGCATTAAAGTATATTAGACATAGATAGAATAACATAATCAAATTTAGGTGATCTGTACTTAGTAAGTTAATAGTGTTTTCAAAACTCATAGCATATATATTTCTACCGTCCAATAAATATAGTTTGGGTTTCACATTTTCATTTTACAAGAAGAACTATCTCACCATCTCTAACAATCAAAACATTTAAAATCCAAGCCGAGACGTTTAAAAATCCCTAATGAGATATACTGAATTAATTTAATAATAAAAATTCAATGAAAATGTAGAAATGTGAAAAGGTATACTTTACTTATTCGGGATTATCCAGAAAACCAACCATCCGTACCCAAAAGAGTAATTTTAAAAGGAGGTTGGGCAAACCAAGTAATCTTAAAAAACGTATGGTGTCATTACCGTTGCCACAACGAAACTTAGAAAGAAAAAAAAAGTTAAAAAAAATTGCAGTCCAGAGTTAAAGAAATGGAGTTAAAATGAAAAAGCATTAAATATTAGTAGCAGAGGGATATACTTAAACATTCTTAATTTGCAATTACTAGGATTCGACAGAGCAAGCCTGCCTCGGTAGTGCACGGGCAGCAAGAGCCTGAGTCTCAATGAACGCTAAATCCTTCTAAATAAGAGGCCAGCGAAATGTACATAACAGGATCTCCCCATCCTCATTTTAACAGACCTAGTTTCAGGGCTTGGAAATCCCAATCTAATACATTCTGAACTTGGAAATGACATGGAATCATAAAATTCCACATTAGTACAAGGAGAATTTTTTTGCTCAATCGCGAAAGCACCACCAGTTAGTTTGCAAGAGAAAAGTTAATCAAATCAAAAGAAACAAGTAATTCCTATCCTAGCAGGAGCCATCTTCAATCTGAGGTGATGAAGAATAGAAGGCTTGAAGCATGAGACAGTAATATGGTTGGACTGTTATACAATGGTAGAAAATAACAACTGTGAAACATATACATGCCTATACGGCCATAGGCAACTTTGCAAACAGAGTGCACAATTTCTTTTTGAGAGTATTGCATTCTACTTATGTTGCAGCATCCTTGAAGAATTGTTACATAGCTAAGATAACAAATATTGATTTGAAAACTGATATCTTTGTCTTGGTTTGGCACAGGGTTGGGAGTCACTTTCTATTCTATTGTTTTTGTCATAATAGCATAAGATGTGTGGTTGATTTTCTAGTCATAATAGCATATAAGAATAAGATGTGTGGTTGATTTTCTAGCGTTTCTTTCCATTTCTGATACCACTTGTTAGAAAAACTGAGGTTAGAAAATTGGGAGAAACCATCAGCACAACAAAGCAGAAAATCAACCACTTGTTAGAAAAACTAAGGTTAGAAAATTGGGAGAAACCATCAACACAGCAAAGCAGAAAATCAACCGATGCCATTATGACAAAAACAATAGAATAGAAAGTGCCTCCCAAGCTCTTGCCAAACCAGGCAAACAATCTGACAATGCAATTCTATTAATTTCCATTGTAATAAATAGATGTGGTTTCTTGCTTAATAAGTAAGCTATTCCAAGTATCTCTTGAGATATCTCATGGTTTCCTTAACTCTTCTTCAGCTTTACTGGAATAATCTTCAATTCTTCTCAGGCTTAACTTTCCTTCACATTATCTTAAGTTATCTTCACATCTAATTTAGATCTTTAATACATCTAGATTTTTACTATATTATATTTAATAAAACTATAATGTTGGCATTGCTATTTCCTAACATTCACACTCTCAATGCCAACATGAGCATGATGAGCAAACTTAAGAATACACAATACACCCCATTGATTTGAATACTTTAATTCTCAGCATGTGCATTGTTCAATTTCATGCCACATGTGAGTAAGATTATATAACATGTGTTGTAATATAAAAGTATATCTGGCTAAAACTTTCTATTTTTAAACCATCATAAGAAAAATCTCCATCTTATGATATATCTGTAGACTTGCAATCTTGCAACAAAATTAAATCTCCATCTTATGATATATGCATAAACTTGCAATCTTGCAACAAAATTAATTCTAGCAATCACCTATAAGAACACTCCAACTTGCAAAATTATATTACTAAAACTATGAGCAACAAGCAACTTTATCTTTTATAGTGACAAAATCATAGTAGAAACTTATCCTAGCAACTACCCATAAGAACAATCCATCTTGTGACAAAATCATAGGAGAAGCTTATCTTATAAAACTAGCAACTACCCATAAGAACAATCCATCTTGTGATAATAGCCACAAAAACATACAAAAAATTATTCGTCATGCCACACATCTACCCACTAACATCGGACTAGACAGTACACCATTAGACATTACACCATTGATACTAAAGTTTGAGTTGTTGATATCTGTCACTAGAAAACCAATGCAAATGTACAAATTTGTGAAAAATAATAATATCCACAAACTAGTGGAACCTCCATAGTAAAAGAGCCAAAACCTATTGAAAGCTGAACATATTCACAACCTTGTACACAAACCATCATCATTAACAAAAGCTATACTTGCAAACTTTAATCACAATATTTTTAGCAATACCATATTACATAAAACATATATATATTAAGAGCCTTTAGTTAAACCTTGCTCCAATTAAACCTTGCTCTGATACCACTTGTTAGAAAAATAAGGTTAGGAAATTAGGAGAAACCAACCATCAGCACAACTAAGCAGAAAATCAACCACACATATGTTGCTATTATGAAAGAAACAATAAAACAGAAAGTGACTCCCAAGCCCTTGTGAGGCAAACAATCAGTCAATGCAATTCTATTAATTTCCATCATAATAAATACATGTGGTTTTTTGCTGAACAAGTAAGCTATTTCTAAGTATATCTTGAAATATTTCATGGTTTCCTTAACTCTTCTCCAAAAATAATCTTCAATTCTTCTAAGGGTTAACTTTGTTTCACGTCATCTTAAATTATCTTCAGATCTAATTTAAATCTTTAAGACATCTAGATTTTTACTATATTATATTTAACAAAACTATCATGTTAGCATTACTATTTCCAAACAATCTTCATGATGAATGATAAGAGGTCAAAAAACTTCATACATCTCACTTATGTATTTTATGATCTTAAAGGGTTCCTACAAACGAACTTGAATTCTGCATCGCCATGACAATGATTGCCTTATTATTTTGATTTTGCTTCCCCTTTTACAAGGAAGGATAGCCAAATTCTGCCCTAGAAGATCGTTTATTAGGAGATGCGCTTCTGCATGAGCTTTGATCCATGTTGTTGTACGTGTCATGGATAAAGTGTGGAGCATTGGGCATCTCTGAATCAGCAGAGTCCTCATCTGCATTTCCCCTAAACTAGGTTTCCTTAACTTCACACCAGCTTCTTTCCCATTTATGCTGTTTACTGCCATACTTTCTTCTTCATTGTGAATCTTGTTCTGGTTCCACTGCATCTTAATATAACAGATACGAAATGCTGAAAAATCCAAATAAAATATGTTCAAACAAAAATAATGGAATGTGATGAAAGGACAGCTCTGCTTTTTCCTTGTCAAAAACTGGCAGCAGGTCAAATATAGGAAACGCAACAGAGCAAGGCCTGATACAGCTCCCCAGATTGAAACAGGATTATCTCTGCATGTAAAGCTCCATGGTATTCAATATCGAAAATGTGTTTGTCGCTGCTAATGAAGCAGGCTTCGTCGAGGTACCTTGTTTTGCTGGACTTAGACCCTCTGATGTCAACTCCTTCCCGTTTTAAGTTAGCTCAGCATGCTGTAACTCTGAAACCAATGAACCTAGCTAGCATTCTAGACCGTTTACATTGCAATACACAAGGGCACTTCTTGATTGTCTGCGTGTTAACTTTGGGCATTTAATGTTCAATTCAAAATTTCCAGAAAATGTCATTGCCGATTTCAATTCCTCAAGGTGAAAAACCAAGAGGTTCTTGGATGCTATTGTAAATTTAAACAAGCTAGATTTTATTTGTAAAATGAGAATTTGATGAAGCATCATATATGTTGAAAAGCTTGATGAAAATTATGTTCCTTTGTTGAGATATGGCATTTACTATAGGATGTTGTATTGTACATATAATATCGCAATTGTAATAAATGCTTACAGGTACTATTGCATTCAATGTATCACTTTGATTCCAGAGAAATTGGAAACAGTACACTATTTTATTGGAGTGGTATTGTACGTAGTACTCTCTTATTAGAGTGATATTGTACCTAGTACAATTCATGACAATAATAAAATTGAAATTAATTCACAGTCATTTAAATACTTTAACTTAGCGGATTGTTTTCTTGCACTTTATTTTCCTTATTATGTCCTTTCATGAACTTAGTTAATATTTAACTTTTTAATGTCCATTAATTATGCAGAATGACTACAAGCAATTTTAAGCACAAAAACTTGGTAATCCTAACAATGTTATCACTTGGTATACTCAATAATGAACACTTGGAAATCCAATAATAATAACATGAATCTAGGATGTGTACAATGAATTAGGAATAGATGCTCATCACTTAGTTAAGTCATGATTTAATTCTTATTCTAGATTAATTAGATTAAATCTTTACATTTTAAATATTAATTTATCATAGACTTATAACATAACCAATCATATGCCTCAACTATATTTAATTATACAGAATAAGGGCCAACAAAATTGTAGTTATGAAAACATCGACTTGCAATCAATGTTTAGTTATCTAAAAATTCCACTAGTCTAGTCCACAAATTACAATTAGGTCACATGAAACACTTGTGATTTGTATGCTTGGGCATAAGAATTGCATAGCTGCTTATTATTGGTACCATTACTAGGGTTGGTGTTAGTGTTCTAAATTAGTTTAAATCATTAACAATTGATGTTAGAACCTTAGTAATTTATCCTCTAAAAATATTATTATTTTATTAAGTCATACACGTTAATTGAAAATGTTTGCTTTGTCGATTCCCCACTTGCTAACAACTCTAAAAGGGGAAATGACAAAACCAACTAAAGTAGAGATGATGTGCTTTATAAAGTTAAAGTCATCTATCAACACCCAAATCCTCATTATTTAGAACTTGCCTTTGTTCTACACCATAATGAACCTCGAAGGCAACATTGTATTGCTACCAGATTGGGTGACCTTGTCAATGGTAATATCTATATTGATGAAGGTTGAAGTAGAAGCTATTGCCATTAACTACAAAGTAGTTGATGAAATATTCAAGCTCTATAAGCTCATAGAAGCCCAACACTAAAAAGACCATTTGATGAAGACACAACATGAAGAAATTAAGGGAAAAATAACTAATGTCCTTTAACATTATAGTTCAAAAAGGAGGATACTACTTACCATTCAGAAACATTACAATGTCAAAATCCTCCACTCTTTAATGCAAATAAGATAACTAATCCATGGTCATGCTCTACTTTGGCAAGCAACCTAGAAAGAGGGAGAATATACACTAATAAAAGGAGGACCTCTAGGTCTAGGTTTTCTAGCAATCCACCAAAAGAAAATCAAAGGGGTCATGGTAAGAGAGCAAACCAACATGGCTCTTCTCATTCTCCATCATCTTTATTATTCTTATTTTTAAGCTCTAATAGGAATGAGTTTGGGAAAGAAAGAAGAAGATAAGAAAAATGATCTAGTGGAGATAATAGAAGAGACCAAAATAGAAATGGAGATAGGAATGGTGATCACAATAGAGATAGAGATCAAGATGGAGGGCACAAGAATGGAAGGAGGCATAGCAGATAACACAAAAGACAACATGGTCATAATAGAGGCTATGATGAATGTGATAATCACAATTGATGAGCGGTGAGGTACCCCTATGCCTAACCATATAAATCACTAAGGCATTCATGCGTGATCTAGTTGAATTCCATGGATTCCTAGTGTTCTTGTACATAGGATACAATCTAGAAGGTGAATCTAATCATGGAATGATCATTGTCTTCCCAACTACACTTGTGAGGCTTAGTTGTATGGTTAAGTGTAATTGAGCACATGATTTTTTATTATTTTTATATTTTGTTCACCTAAGGTTGGTAATAGATTGAGAATAAATTGATTAACTAGTTCAACTAATTTAATTACTAATTAATAACTAGCTATTCTAATATAAGTAGATGGTCCCACTTTTTGTACACATCCTAAACACGTACAACACTGTTGGGTGACCAAACATTAAGCACTACTGGGATTACCAAGTGTTATAGATATGCTTGAAGTGGCCGTACTTATGTATACTAATATATTTAGCTTAATTAATTTCTTAAAGTCTTAATCATCTTAACTTAATTATGTATACTAGTCTATTTAGCTTAATTAATTTCTCAAAGTCTTAATCATCTTAACTTAATTAATGAAAAGTAATAAATGTATAAATAAATCATTAAGCTAGTCCAAGTGCTGCAAGGTTTATCAAAAAGCTTAATTGTATTATTGCACACACTATTGTGCTTAGGTACAATAGTGCTCGAATAAAGATCCGTACACTCCTTGACTCCTACTGCTAGCACTTAGAAAATTATTCTATCTCCTATGGGAATAAATTGCAAGAGTTTTGCTAGCAATTGAAATTCTAACTCCCCATTAATAGAGCTGGGGTGTCGTATTTATAGACCTACTACGATGTCACGTCGACTAGTACACATCAACATGGGAAACCCTACGTCGATGGGATCCCATCAATAGGATCGTGTTGATGGCATCTTGTTGACATAGCCTACCAAAGACTCTTCATCAACAATGAACCCTTACTTACTACAAGAAGTATGATTAATATCAAGAAGGTTGTTTACATCCCTTCTAGACATTAGAGGAATAGGTATATCAAACTGCTAAACATGAATAACATCTATCATAGCCTAAGAATGGTTTAGTTATTTAATTTAGTGCATATGACTATTTTTTAAATACTTGTAGATGCGTTTCAATGAATTAGCTCTAATATTCTTGATTAAATCATAGGATTACATTACTATCATTACTGTTATTGTTATTGTTGTTACTAGTTTCCTACAAAAGTGAATGCAATCTACTTGCTAGGATGTTTTGTTAAAGTTTTGTATCATTTATTCTACTATTATTGGAGCTCAATCATAGGTTTACTTTATATTTAATGACTAAATGTTGAAATCCAATTACCCCAAGAAGTTTTTCTTTTGTGAGTTATCATGCCTTTACAAGTATTTGGCTATGTATATTTATTTCTTTATGCACATATATGCTTTATTATGCACATCTAGTCATGCATCTTTTTATTTTATTACTATTTTGTTATGTTCATGTGCTTATATAATACTCTATGTATGGAGCAATTTTGGACTCTAACCCTACCTAAACCATATCCCTTGTTACTTTTGTGTTTAAATTATGATTTAAAGTTCATTTTTAATTATAATTAAATATTGCATCAATTGGCTTTATTAAGGAAGTACCTTAGGATGGTGTTTGATGAGTCACATTTTTAGGTTGCATCGATGAGGCCTCGTCGACACATCGTTTCATGCATCGATGTAGTGTCTACTTTTTGGCTATAAACATGTGCCCACTAGCTGCATTTATGGCAATGAGATTTCAGTAGTAGCAGAGCTTTTGTAGTTTTTTTATTTGAAAGTTAGAATATTTTTTCCGAGTGCTCGCAGTAGGAGCCATTGAGTGTACAAATCTTTATTCGAGCATTATTGTACTTGATGAGTAGCGAGGTACCCCTACACTCAACCATATGAATACGAGCGTTCACGCACGATCCGGTTGAACTCCGTGGATAGGCTAGTTGTGGTATCTAGATAGTTACACGTTGATCGTAGTTCCTGTCTTCCCACCTGGACTAGTATTTGCTTTGTCACGTATGGTTTAGTCTAGAGTGAGGCGTATGATGTGATCCTAAACTAGTGCTGCTCCTAGAGACAATGGAAAATAATCTTGATTAAACTAATAAGCAATAAGAAATGAAGTTTAAGCTAGCCTAAGTGCGATGAGCATCCATTCCTTAATCATCTGTACACATCTTGGACCTTGTGCATGACTACTACTGGGATTACCAAGCATAGATCCTAGGTACGCTACTGGGTTACCAAGTAGTCACACTTAAATGCTCGTGATTAAGTCGTGCTCATTCCACAGTTAACAACAAGAATAGTAAATGATGGTAAGGAAATACTAACTAAGAAAACAATAAATAACAATAACAATTAAATAATTAAAACTAAGTGAATGCTGCAATGATGAAGTAATCTTGATCTTTATTGCTGATCATGTGCGTGTCCAAGTATGTCACACTCAAATAAAGGTTCCGTACAATTACAAGCATCACACTGCGGGAATGCACCTGGGAAAATAGTCTAACTCCTATGGAAACAAGCTGCAAGGGCTTTGCTACAACTACTAGAAAGATGCCTAAGTGTGGCGGGTGCACACTTATTTATAGCTAAAAATAGACTTTGCATAAATGGGGTTGCGTCGACGCATGGGTGGATGCATCGATGGGGCCACGTATACGGGGCCCCGTATACACGGCCTAGTTAACGTAGCCCTGATATCAAGGGTTCGATATCAGGACTCATCAGATAACAGAGCTTCGATATCGGAACTCATCAGATAACAGGGCTCCGACAGATCATGACTCATCATACCTTGACGACTGAATAACAACTCATCCTTGAGTCAAAGAAAGTGAGGAACAAGTGCAATTGAGTACACAGTGGATAGGTATGGGATTATTGACTAACTAGGAATTTATTCATGCCGCAGTGGAGGATTAAACAAAATTTCGACACAGACATAAAAGAAAAAACTTGTGGAACTCATGGGGTTCTCGGTAGTGGTGGCTCCTCCATGGGTGCCTTTCCTTTGTTCTACGCGCCAGGCTTCTGAGATTGATACCATTGAAGAAGCACCTAACATTTCTTCTCTTCTATCCATGGATTATGAGCTGTCCATACTGATGTTCCAATTTTTGATGGAGTCGAAACTTTCCATGGACACGACAGCTGCAAGAACACTTGATTGGCCTTGACATGCATGTTGCAAATAGTCGTCATTCCTCTTCATAGGCTTGGGCCCTAACCTCTCCTCCTTTTGCTTAGCTAGCTTGTGCAGTGACAGGAGGTCCTTGATGGATGCTAAATGATTGTTCCTCCTGCTCCACACGTTCTACATGAGGTCCTTGGCTTTTGCCTCCTCCTGGGTGTTTAATTGCACCTTGAGAAGGTCCTCCTTGTTGTCCTCGTTTTAGGGCCAAATATAATCACATAAAAATAAATTGTTAGTAAGCTTATTGAAAGAAGTTCAATTATTTCATACCTTACTTATTGACTTAAGTAATTGTTGAATTCTTTGCTTAGTGTGATTTTAGAGTTAGAAAGTTTTTCAAGGAAGTTGCCCTAAAAGTTTAATGTTGGGCCTGGTTTGTCTAGGTGACACATCAAAGGACACATAATGGTTTTGAGGAATGTTTAATAAAATTATGACGAAGGAAAGAATAGATTTGGAAATGAAGTACTTGGAGGGTATAAAATGCTGTAGTGGTGTGCAACAAGTATAAATTACAAAAGTCCTGCAAGTGGGTCCTCCCCAAATCTGGTTCCAACCTATAATGCCCTTGCGTAATCACACCTTAAAATGTCTATAGGCACTAGAAGGGTTAAATGTGATCTATACCGATGCAACAAAACACACACATGTAAATACCATCGTGATGAGGTATGAATTCAATACTACACAAGACACAAGTCACAAATACATGAATAGCGAGATGGGATGAATCGGAGAAGGGATTGCAGAGATTGGGACATGAGGTAACTGACTCAGGGCACAATGAATCTTGAGTGTAGGGCATGATTAATGTGTCATTAGCCCATCTCTCCAAAATCAAGATCAAGTCCATTCCTTCGATCAGTGACATTGCATCGTTTCATCCAATGATGGACAACCATAAGAGCACCATGACAGCAAGGCATATGATCACTTGGCATTTTGGGCAAGGGAGGAGTGATTTGGAATTTCTTTGTGGCATACTTTTTGTTTGGCCACTTTGGCACACTCTCTTCTTCTTCTTCTTCTTTTTTTTTGAAAAGCTCGTCTTTATTTGTTGCCTTTAATACTCTTAATCCCTTTAATGAAACACCCCAAAAAATGCGAGGTCATTCTCGCTTCACCAGGCACGAAAATCTGCATAGCACTACGGTAGTTCTTCAGGAGAAGAACGTTCTGAGTTCAGACTAGCCAGTTCGGCAAATTTTCTACTTTGGGCATGGATAAGCTCCACATTATCCCACCTATTCACCAAAGTAGCCTGCCTAGTCGATAGCCTGTTCAGAAGCAATGCGCGGAGTCAGCAGCAGTATTCTAGATGTGCAAAAAATAGTTTGGCAAGTTTTCTAAGTCACGAAGCCTGCTACAGTACGCTACGCTATGTAGCGTAGCAAGCTTTAGAAGACTATGGCAGAACGAAGTGCTATGCTACATTACGCCATGCTATGTAGCATGGCAAAGACTTCACTACCCACTCCCCTCGCCCAATTTTGAGTTTTGTAATGATGTCCCTTTCCGTCAGGAAGCAACGGACCATGTCTGCTGCTACGCTACGCTGAGCTACATGGCGTAGCAAGGCGTAGCAATCCTGCGGAAGAGACAGAAGGTAGTTCGAAAGGCAGAGTTAATGGAGTTCGCAAGACTTGCATTGTAGGAGATAAGGTTTGCAAATCGGCAAAGCTCTCGCGACTAAGGCTAGTTGCTACGCTACGCTAAGCTATGTAGCGTAGCAAGCATGTGACATATAGCAGAACGCGTGACAAAGTGATACGCTATGCCAAGCATGCTATGTCACAAAGCACAACAAGGCATGCAGGTGGTTGTGTAACATCAATGCACTCCACCTAATCAAACCGTTGGCACATGTCTCTGGACGCTAACAGTGCAATTACGACGTAGTAGGATTGCAGTTATTGCATACAGGTTTACATCGCAACAGTCTTGTAGGTCCAACGGTCACAAACAGCACGAGTGTTGCCAGCAAGACAACAAAGGCCCGAGGCACGTAGCATTCAAACCACCCCTTTTGCATGCCCTCGGTCCTATAAATACCTTGGCAAACAGCATGCAAAAGGGTTCACAATTTTTAAAGGTTGGAAATTTCAAAAGAGTTTGCATCCTTCTTGAAGCAAATAGCTTCCAAGGGGTGGGAACTTTGGAATTCTAAAATAAAGACTTTTCCTCTCTCTAGCATTTTAACATCAAAGTCATCTGTTTAACACTATAAACAGTGAGTCTCTCTCAGCTGGCGTGGGGTCCCTTCTCCATTCTACCACCTTGGTAGAACCCCACATTGTTTATACCCAAGTCTGCATCCAAGTGCATAGCTCTTTTTGCTCAACATGCCTTGGTTACTCTCGGGATTTCTGCACTCCATCACGCTATGCAACCGATTGTATCCACCCTGACCGAGCGAGTTTCTAGCTTTGGAGCGATGCATGTTTCTAACTACACTTTACTTTATTTCTTGCTTGTTGTCTCATTTTGCATCATTTTCTGTTTTATTCACCTTTAAGAATTACTTCGTATTACTGTCACATTTTTTACTGTTTCTCTCCTGCTTCATTTACTTTCAAGCATTATCTCGCATTTCGTATTATTTACGTTGCAAAAGGCTATATTGAAGTCGATGTAAGTCCTTGTCTGATCGACCAGACCGTTCAAGGCACCCCATGTCCGCACACACCCAGCATGGCCCTCCAATGGATATAGGGTTGGAATTTGTCGCGCTCGCCAACCCCTCGGTGTTTTCCAGCCATCGATGTTTTTGGTCACTACAGTTTTCTGGTGCTAGAAGGAGGGCCTTTTGGTGCCTTTTTTGCGTGTCACGGTAGTTCTTTGAGCCTTCTGTACCCTGATACACATAAGCGTAAATGCGACACCCTCCTGCGGTTGTTTGCACTTTGTGTGGTGCAGAATGGTCACCTTGATGGCTCCTTAAGAGCCCTACAGAACATAAGGCCTCCGATCGTCGGCTAATTAGCTTATTTTACGGTTGTCTTGCATGCGTTCTATACCTCATCTCATGTGGTACAGATCGATCGCTTCGACGATCCCTCCAGGATCCTACGAGACGCAAAGCTTGCTTGATCGCTAGTTAGTTCGTCCATCTTACGGTTGTCTTACATGCGTTCTGGACCCCACCTCGTGTGGAATAGATCGATCTCTTCGACAGTCCCTCGGGGATCCTGCAAGACGCAAAGCCTTCTAGATTAGCTCGCTCGCCTTACGGTAGCCTCGCAAGCCTTCTACACCCTGATATGCATTAGCGTAGACTCGACACCATCTACGGTTGTTTACGCGTCGTACGGTGTAGATCAGTCATCTCGATGGTCCCTCCAGGACATAAAGCCTTTCGACGACGAGTTAACTTGCCTTCCATTTTACAGTAGTCTTGCATGCGCTCTGCACCCTAGCTCGCACAAGCGTAAACGTGACACCCTTCTACAGTTGGTTGTGCCTTGTGTGGTGCAGGTCGGTCACCACGACGGTCCCTCCGAGATCCTATGAGTCATAAAGCCTTCTTGATCACTTGTCAATTGAACTTGCCTTATAGTAGTCTTGCACGTGCTCTGTACCTCATCGTGCACTGGCATAAACGTGACACCCTTTGTGGTTTTTTACGCTTTGTGTGGTACAGATTGGTCACCTCGACGATTCCTCTAGAATCCGGCAAGAAGTAACACCTACGTATGCATCTATTTCACCCACTGTGGTGGGCCCAGGCTCATCCACGTGGTGGACCCCGTTCTCCTCTTCGTATGTTCTACAACCATCGCAGATGTCTCACTACGTTCACCCTCAGACCTACCCAACCCCACAAACGGTACATCCTGGCACGGGGCCATGGTCTGTCCCGTCGGTAACCCAAACGGTCTATTCGGTGACTCAACCCGCTATTACCGCTCCGACAATAGCACCTACTAAGTGGTGGACAACGTAAGCAGCACCTTTAGTGGGGGCGGCCTAAACGACATCATCGATGGGTCAACCCGCCACCACCACCATGCCGCATGTGGGAGTTGCCTCTGTAGTCCCTCAGTTGTTTACAATGTCGTCGGGTCTGGACCAAGCGTTTCAGCTCATCTAGACCCTAACTGAGGAAATAAAACATCTCAAAGCTGTTGGGTTTGACACGGTGCAAGTCATGGACTTTTATCAGGACGACCCCATCAACCCTGCAATCCCTGCTTTGATATTACCACCCGGGATGTCTCTCTTGCACTTCACGAAGTATGACGGAGAGGGAGATCCCAATACACATCTCGTCACTTTTCGATCAAAATCTTTGCTATTGCAACAATGGCCGCATATAATCATTCATGTCTTTGCCCTGTCCCTAGCCGAGAAAGCCCTAGATTGGTACCGTGCGTTGCCACGTTCATCCATTTCAACTTTGGAAGAACTCTTGACCCAGTTTGTGACACGCTTCAAGTACAACTTGAAGCCAGAAACCACGCTGGATCAGCTGATGGGCGTGAAACAAGATCTGCTAGAACTAGTCCAAAAATTCATTCAACCTTGGAGCGCAACCCTTAACGAAATCCGTGAGCCCATCGTGGAGGCTCACTTGTTAGCCATCTTTAAGGGTGCAGTGAACAACTTCATCAAGTCCAAATTGTATTATCTCACTCCACGCTCTCTTAGCCAGGCTTTCGCTTAGACTAAAAGCATACAAGACGCGGCCAAGGCAAGCAAAAACCTGGCCTACATCGCTTCCAAGAATAACTTTGCAAAAAAGGACAAGGGTAAGGCCCCAACAACCACAATGGATGCTGTGGCAACCGAGGCTAAGACCAAACCTAGAAATAGTGGAAGCAAGAATAACAAGAGACTGGCCATACCTGCGGCTAACTCTATGCCCAAACTGGGCCAAGCACCGCAACCCGCCGCACCTGCACCCAAGACATCTACATACACTAAACCCAAGTTCGAGTGCAAAGATCGTTCGAAATACACCGCACTGCCTCTCAAACCTTCAGAGCTCCTGAAGCAAGTGTTGGTAGCAGGATACATCCAACACAAGCAGATGTCAGAGGAAGCAAACATGAGACATCAACGCTACTGCGAGCTCCTTAGGAATCCATCTTTGGCCCTGCCCAATGAGCCTCCAGTTCCTAGGGGTTTCAGGCTAGATAGGTTTTGTGACTACCACCAACTATGTGTTCACACCACGGATTATTGTCTATCGTTGCAGGATGACATCCAAAGATTAATTAACCTGGGAAAGCTAGTGCTAGATGAAAGCAACCCAGTACGCTCCGAAAATCAATCTATGTATGTCTACACAGATCCCCTCAACGCTAATAATGCCGGTTATGTAATCAATGCCATTGGTATTGACAATGATCCCAGGCTACCCTTCTAGCCATTTGTGATTTGTGTGCCTTAGCGTAGTGCACCAATACCACCAATGGTTGGTCCAAGCTTGCAGCTGCCCTTTGTCCTGAAAGTCCCACCATGGGCATCTACCTCTGCACCGCCTGTTGGTGAGGTCACATGACCCCGTCAGTTAACACCTCTAACTCCATTCATCATCAGGGGGCCAACGTCTTCGACAACCCCCATTCCGTGCAACAACATTAAACAGCCTCCTTGCCCCACAAGGCGAGAAGCCCACTTGGNCAACATTAAACAGCCTCCTTGCCCCACAAGGCGAGAAGCCCACTTGGTGGGCGAGACGTCGAAGGGAAGTACTGTCAAAGGTATCTGCATACCTA
Organism: Gnetum montanum; assembly: GCA_015680685.1. Taxonomy (NCBI): domain Eukaryota; kingdom Viridiplantae; phylum Streptophyta; class Gnetopsida; order Gnetales; family Gnetaceae; genus Gnetum; species Gnetum montanum. The sequence goes on from MNCI01004727.1 coordinate 87,802, forward strand.
TGCCTTCACCCCTCTTATTTACATCTTTGTCAGCAAAGATGAAGGTCGACACGATGACATAGCCTGCATTACCTTGCCGACAAGGATCTGAACCTAGATCTGAGGTCGTCTCTCCTCAAGAGATTCGTCTTCTAAGAAATATCGAAGAGGAGGAAAGTGTCAAACAAGCGGGCGGCCAAGACTTCTTGGACGCCCTCACCCAGGTCGGGCAAGCCCTAAAGTAGAAAAACACTGCATTGAGCTTGTACGACCTAGTCATGACATCTGTACCTCAATGAGAGGCTCTAGTCTGCATGTTAATGACAATTCCGGTCAATGGGAACATGCCAGCGGAAGGAGTGATCCACTCGGTAATCCTTTCCTCTGTACCTGCAGAGTGTGCAACACCTCAATTAATTTTTAATAACGATGCCATTAGGGAAGATCTCGAAGGGGGTCAAGTGACTACGGTGCCTCTCTTTATCACAATTCGGGTTGGCCAACATCGGATCCGAAGGGTACACGTTGATGATGGGGCTACCACGAACATCATTCCCTTCGCTATTATGGACAAGTTGGGATTGGTCGACCAGATCAAATCAACAACGACATCGTGTCTAAAGTCGTTCAACAAGGCACGCGTCCTAGTAAAGGGCACGGTTCACGTAAACTTCGTAGTAGGGGACCAGTTCCCCACAGATGCAACGTTCATCGTAGTCGAGGAAATGCCTGGGTTTAACCTGATCTTGGGGAGATCATGGTTAGTGTAACTCAGGGCTGTCTCCTCAGCTATACACCAAGAAATCCACTTACCATACGCAGGTAGAGAGGTGGTAATCCATGGTGATGAAGTGGCAACGCAAGCAATCAGCAACGTAGGCATGGAACAGGGTTCAGAAATTACAACCTCTGAGGATGAAGCGCCTGTTCATGCATGCATTAATCATGCAACGGAAGGATCGGTCCAGTGAATTGATCCTCAAAGAAAAAATGCATGGGTTGAGTTGCCCTTCCAAGCGAAGGACAATGATATGAACGGGGGCCCTGGTGAAATACCTCAACCTTATGTTCCGATCAACCCATGACGGGTCAAGAAGTAGCTGTGCACAATGTAGCGGCCCTACGGCTTCCTGCTTGATTGCTATCCTTGTACATTCGCCATTTCCTTGCCTTGTTAGTATGCCGACCATTTGGCATGCTACGCTACGGCCCGGAATGGCCTAGAACTAGCATCGCTGCGTTCTACTTTATTAACATACCACTCTTCTGGCTTGCTATGCTAACGGCCCGAAATGGCCTAAAACTAGCATCATTGCCTTATTGCTTTGTTAATGAACTACCTCTTTTGGCATTGGCCCGAAACGGCCTAAAACCAGCATTATCGCTTGTCGCTTTAATTTGTCATGCAATGACCCGAAATGGCCCAAAACTAGCAATGGCCCAAGATGGCCTAAAACTAGCATATGAAAGCATGAAAACTTTACATAGTACACAAGTTAACACAAAATTGATTTTCTTTCTGAATTTTTTCATTTCATTTAAAATTTTCACCTATTGGCAATGTTGCAAAATTTTGGAAAAAGAAAATTTCAAAAAAGGAAAATCCCATGCTGTCATGGATTGTTTCTATTTTTAACACCTTCACCATTTGCCTCTGCTTCATCTACTTGTGCATCACCCGCTCCTACATTGCCTTCTACCGATCTTGCATTCCCTCTCCCCACGGGTCTCACACCCTCATCCGGAGCCTGCACCGCAAGAATGAAGTAGTTAGCTAGGGTAACAAACGCGATAAACGCAAGCTATAACATAACATGAAAGTGACTAACTTGAGAGGACCCTGTGCCAGTTTCAAGGGGTATTTGGTCTAGACCAAGCCTGAGGCGACACCAAATCTCCTCTATCGAAATATCCATCTAACGCCCGTCGCTGGGTTCAACATTCACTGCAGCAACTTTCTCCCTTTTCGCAATTGTCCATTTTAGAGGTTTCAGGGAAAGGGAAGCGGTTGCGATCTCTCCTGTAGGAAGGTTCACCCTCAAGTCAGGAGATTCCGTGACCTCCACCCGCTCTTTAAACTTAGCATAGGCCTCGGAAGCGCCGATGGCCTTCACGAACGCTTCATACGTGAATGCCTGCATAGCAACATCTCTGTACAGTTTTCGGTGGGTCTCATTCTCTAGCTTATACATATGTTTATGGTCTCTCTAGGGTTTTCCCCATTCGAAGACCTTAGCGCTGATGTCTTTCATGTCTTGGCACTTCTGGGCCAGCAAGTCCATTTGCCTTTGCTATTTGACTATCTCGCAGGTGGATTCAATGTTTTGATGAACGACAATCCAAAACCTGGCGTAGTCATCTATAGCCCTATTCCAGTCGACTGGGTCAGGGTTGCAATTTATAAGAAAAGCATTCCTCAACCTAAGATTCTCCACCTCGGCAGCCAAGTCAGCCTCTCTCTGCTTAGCCCTTTGGACCCATTTCCACAGGTCCTCATTGGTGTGCCTACATTCCCACATAGAGCGTGCTGAGTGCAAGACATACTTAGAAGCCTCGTCAAACATGCAACAAGATACCTCGATCACGTTAGGCAAGAGTGTAGGCACCACGCCAACCTTCATAGGTCGTGCCAGGTCCCACTTGAGCTGAGAGGCTATTTAACGCATGGAGCGTAGTAATCACATTAGCATAGCATAATCAACAAGCTCAAAAGCTTCAGCGTAACAACATAAGGGTAGTTAACATTGATACTTACCCACATGAGGGTCTGCCTGCTGAAGGCGTTTGATCATGTCATCGACAAGTCCTTGAAGAAATACAAACTTGTCGGGGACCTCGGCCCATGACTCCGTATGAGGTGAAGGAGGTCCTGAGACATTAGTAGTAGCACTTGTTACACAATTAAGCATGTCAGTAAGGGCCAAAGTGGACTACAATAAGGCGCACGCAAAGCCCAACTTACCAACATCTGGCTACGGTCTTTCTTCTTGCCGATGCAAGACGATCGTGGTAGGCTCAGTGGAAGGCTCGACCAAGTCTATGAGAACTCCTTCCTCATGAACTGGTATCTTTCCTTTCAGGAGACCAGCATCTTTTTTATTTTGGGGAGGTACCTCTTCGTTGGTAGGAAGAGGCTCCCTAATGATAAGAGCCCCTGCCTTGGAGATAGGAGCTCCATTATTCCTGACTGGGGCCCTTTCCTCTGAAACTGGGACCTCCTCATCTTTATTCGTCGCCCCCGTCCTAAGGGCCGACACTTTCTCATCACCTTCTTCTTCATCTTCTTCTTCCTTTGCTAAGGGCATATTTGCATCAATTCAAAATAAGTTAGATGCTACACTACAATGCACTGCTTAACGCAGCATAGCGGAGCAAACCATAGCAAAGTAAGCATTGTGCAAAAAAAAAAACACTTACCAATGGGGGGTTGCGTTCGCCGCAGCTTGAGCTGCAGTCTCCGTCCCTCCTCTTTACGAGAGCTTTCCCTAGCTGGGGGAGGTCTCTTCCTTCGCAGCTCCTTGGACACAGTCTTAGATATGAGATGTTCACCCTGTATCATGCTACCGGCTATAATAGGGGGTGTCTCTCCTACACTGTCCTGGCTGCGAGCGCTACGAACTGCCAGACCTTTAGTCGTTACAGAAAACGACTCCCCGACCATTTTTGGAGGATCCTGGGTTTGCATAGTTCAGAGGACCTACCGAATCCATGGCTTGGGAATTTGGTCGCGGTCTAGCATGGACCAGACTCCATCCTCTTGGACCACCAGGAACTCTGCGAATCGCTTTAAATAACCTATATAGAAGGCATAATGTATGTTAGAGTGGGACTCCATTTGCTCACGAGGTCCCAAAATCTCGGCCTGCAAACCACTACATAGGAATTAGGCCCAATTATAATGAGCCCCCTCCTGCATAACTTCCCACATTACCCAGGCCTACTCAAGTCCTAGGACCTTCCCTTGGGTGAGCAGTTGAGGGAATGCACGGGCACGAAGGATCGGGTATATCCCCATGGCAAGGCTGTCCTTAAGCTTTTCTATGGGGAACCCTTTTCACTCCTTAGAGAGCCTCATCCACTCCTCGATATGCTACTTCTGCAGGGTCAACTCCTGTTTGCCCTTCGACACTACAAGGGCGCCATCGGCAGGAACACCAAACAGATCCGCGAACAGTTGGTCGTCGATGTCAATGACCACTCGCACGTCCCGCACGTACATGCGAAAACGACCCACCTTCCCAGAGAAGGAGTTGACGAAGGAAAGCATGTCAGCAGTCGAGACGCCTAGATTTGGCACCATAAATAGATCCACAAGCCTCGCCCTTCGAACTTTCCTGAGCAAAGAGTCTGAGGCCCCTTGTTCTAACCAACTTTGGCTCGCCGTTACTTCATCGTATTTAAAGTAGATGTTTGCTCCTTACCTCTTGGCAGTTACCACCATCACCTCACGAGGCTTCTTTGCCTCTGCAAAAATTTTCACAAAACACACTTAGCCTAACAATGCAGAGAATGCAAAGATTACAAAAACACTTGAGCATGTGGCGCCTGCCTTTTGACCCACCAGGTCTATACGGTGATGGGAATAGCGGGAGTTCAACTGCCAGAACTGCTTCAAGCATGACCTACTTGAAAGGGTCTCTCCACTCCTTATCCAGCCAACCCTTCACCTTAAACTGATTATAGAAAGTGGCGAGCGTGCGTGGGTAAGTACGGTATTCTCCCCCGCATTGACCAATCATGCTTGCCCACAGGCTCTTGGCAGAAGCAAACTCCTGTAGGGCTAGTTGTGTCATAGCCAGCAGATCCGGTTGATCGTGAACCTCATCATCATCAATGTAGAACCTGGTGACAAACACACACTATTAGCATTTGGCCAGGTATAGCCGATGTCACACAACGAAGCAAAGCAAAGATGCAAAACTCAGTCACCAACATAATAGATGGTCCCCTGTGGGTTCTGAAAGTACGTCACCATGTGATGTGCAAGATACAATGTGTTGTACGGGTGATAGCACTAGTATTCCGGCATGTCCCAGATCCAGGCTAAACGCCTCAACTCTGTTGAGTGTTGGCTGGACCCCCCTCCTTGTCTGCTCGTGGTTGCCTCATCGGAAAGGTATCTCAGGATGCCCCGATTTTCCCCTGGCAGCATGACCTCTATTACGTCAGATGCCTACGTCTCACCTAAGGAAGACCAAATAATCACACTAAAGTGGTTGAGAAGGAATTTCAAGAAGTCTCGTGCCCCTTCCTTGAACCAAACCACTCGATCTCCCACACGTATTGGGGGAGGAAGAGCGTTGGCCATAAGTCTGTTCACATGGCACAGGACCCCTCCAAGGTCCAAAACGATTAGCCTAGACCTTTGCCCTACTTTGCACAATGCAATCAACGAATGTTGGCATCACACTTGAATGCAATACACACGCAACATAGCAGTGTCTAGCAGTCCATAAATATAGCATAGCATAACCCTTTGTCCATACATAGCGTAGCAAAGGTGTGAGAGCTTAGCATAGCGAAAACATGTAGATAGCTCAGCGTAGCAGTAAAACAATTGGTGACATGCCCAAAAAAACACGTGTTGCGATGCCGCATCGTACATGACCAAACCCTCCCAAGGGTTTTACGTTACGACATGTTAAGGTCAAACAAATTAAACTGCCCCAGCCTGACAGGCATGACAACCGCAGCGGTAGCAGTCCCAGCGGCCTTACAACAAAACCTTTGCACATTGGCCACGATAGAAAAAGAGGCCACGTCAATACAAAGGCTAAAACAACGCGACCGCAGAAAACATAGATAGCAGAACAAATAGGACACAAAACCAGAGTAGAAAACAACAAAAAGGTGCAAAACAAAAAGAGCGAAGGAGGTATGAAAACTTACTAGGTCAATGGTGTGCTCTCTCACGCTGGAACACACACTTATGGTGCGCGTCTCAGGGCCTTTTTTGCCTTCTCAACCTTTGCAAGCACCAAATGAGTCTTAGGAGCCATGGCCCTCCTTGCAGATTTATGACCTTCGCTGTAGAAATTCATCTTGCTAGTCGATCAACACAACTGCTTCGTGCTTCGAAATCGCCGTATGCTCCGATGAGGGTTTGATGCTCTTATGGTGGAAACAGCAAAATTACCCAGGTTTAACTCCTATTTATAGCCACAAGGGTAAGATGGGGAAACTTACCTCTTTCTCTCTCCGATTAATGCAGAGCGTGCCGTGCAGCGTAGCATGCTCGCCACAACATCATAACACTATTAGCATTTAAGCCTTGAGACGCTTCAAGCCAACTACTCGCCTTCCCGAAGATAAAGAAAAAATATAATAATATTTTTTTTCGATTAAGGGTTCGAAAAGACCTTAAACTAACGAGCCTAGCATAATTGCGCTCCTTAGGATCTGAAAAGACCCTAAAATAGTAGTTTCGACCCGTTACATTCATAGTCCGCAATGACATTAAACTAGCCATATGCTTACACCAGCAGTCGCCTCATCCTCTTCCACATAGGCAGTATCACATTTCCTAGCGATTTCATGATTCCATTGTTGCATTGGTAGTTCGATACTCCTTGTACTCGCAATTTCTTTTTTATTATTATTATTTTGCATATCAAGATTTTGCATGTTGCAATATGGCAGTTTGAGATGACACTAAATTAGCAGTTTGGCATTTGCGTGTTAACAGTCACACATTCCATTAGCAATTCTACACTCTCGCACCTTGGCGGTCCACCATGACCTTAAACTAGCAAACTTTTAATCTTTACATGTCCTCACTTAGCAAGTTGCATCTCGGTGTTGCTTTGTAGATTTGCATTTCACACAATCTCTGATGACCCTTACCTAGGCTTTCATCTTATGATGGTAGGTCAAGAAAGAGATGGGAAACCATCATGCCCTTTCCATGCCTTTAATGTTAGCAGGGCCATAGGGCAAGCTCGTGAGATAGTTGAACCTCAACATGATCGACTGGGGGTTGACTACGATTAACACTATAGCAGCCTTAGAAGCATCCCTGAATTGGCCTGGGCACCTGGTCCAAGCCCTAGATTTAGAGGCCGAGGATGTAACCAAGGATTCTCTTGTCGAGATACCTATGACCACATCAAAGGGGGAGGTAAAGATGTTAAGACTCAGCTTCCTCCTAGACACACAAACACATGAAGACGTAGTTAAAACTCTGCAGGACCACATCGATGTCTTTGCATGGTCATACAGCGACATGCCGGGTTTGGATCCATGGCTAATTCAACATAACATTGTCCTAGACCCACACGTAAAGGCAATCAAGCAAAAGGCTCGTAAAATTAAGCCAGAAATCATGCTAGCTGTGAGGGATGAAATCACTAAGTTATACCAAGCAGGTTTCATCCGTGCGGTCGACTATTCAGAGTGGGTGTCCAACATCATTGTAATTTCGAAGAAAATAGGAGGGATACGAATCTGTATAGACTTCTAAGACTTGAATAAGGCAACGATCAAAGACAACTTCCTACTCTCGAGCATTGATCAACTCATTGACACCACGGCTGGCCATGCTTTGCTATCCTTCATGGATGGCTTCTCTAGATACAACCAAATCCACATCAACCCAGAGCACCAGCTATCAACAACCTTCATGATTCCATGGGGAACCTTTTGCTATACCATGATGCCTTTCGGGCTCAAGAATGCTGGAGCAACCTACCAACGAGCCATGACCTACATTTTCAGTTACTACATCCTAGAAACATTAAACGATTACGTAGATGACATAGTAGTTAAGTCCAAGGAGGCAGTTGATCACCCACGTGATCTAGGGGTAGTCCTCAAGTGCTGCCAAATGCATGACTTACGTCTCAATCCTAAGAAGTGCATCTTCAGAGTAAAGATCGGATGCATGTTAGGGTTCGTAGTATTAGAGGCTGGAATACGGGTGGACCCTGATAAAGTCAAGGCCATCATCAATCTAGCGCCTTCCACAAACCTTAAGGAGTTACATGGTTTACAAGGTAGGGTACAATTCATTCGAAGGTTCATAGCCAGGTTGACCGACAAGTTACACCCCATGCAACATCTTCTAAAGAAGGGGGTTGACCTAAAGAAGGAGCTCTCGCACCTTTCAACGGTGCACCCTTCGCAAAGGGACAAGCCTTTCTTCATATACCTTGCCACCTCCGACACATCCATAGCAGCACTGCTATGTCAGAAGCAGGACGATGATTCTGAGATACCAGTGTATTACCTGAGCCATGCACTAATAGCATACGAGGCGAAATACAATGAAGTGAAGAGGAATTGCCTAACCTTAGTATTCGCACTAAAAAAGTGGTGGCATTACCTGTTCCGCAGCACAACCAACATCATTTGCAAAAGCCACATACTCTAGGCTATCACTAGTAACCTGTATGAAAGTAGCAGGATAGCCCGATGGAAGGCAATAACTGGGAACTTCGACCTATGCTATGTAAGTCAATCGTCGACAAAGGGTCAAGCCATAGAAACCCAACTTACGGCCTTGCTAGTCGACGACCAGGCTACCATAGACCCAGAATTCCCAGATGAATACGTTAGCAATGTTGCCATCATCCTGTCATATTTCGAGGCTACCTTACATTTCGACAGTGCCTCAACTACGTGAGGAGGTAGCGTCGCTACCATGATCACATTCCCCTCTGGGGAAATGTACCCATCCGCTTATCGTTTTGCGTTCCCTTGCACCAACAACGTGGCAGAATACGAGGGGCTACTCAGAGGCCTCTTAACTACTTGAGCGCTGCGTATACAACATCTGGCAATTCGAGGAGATTCACAACTAGTCGTGAATCAAATCACTGGAGTCTATGCCTGCAAGGCTACGCACCTACAACCCTACTACGACCTAGCAAAAATCCTACTCAAGTAATTTGCAACTATTTATGTGCAACATGTGCCATGTAACGAGAACATTGTAGCAAACGCCCAAGCTACCCTCGCGTTAAAGATCCCATCACATTCTTTGGAAAACCTACCAACTGCGATCATAGAATGTGTAGAGCCTATCACTCAGGTGGAACACGTGGCCTTTGTCGATGCTGTAGATACCCTGGAGTGGTATGATAACATTAAAGCTTATCTATAGCATGGCGAACCCCCAGGTGGATTGACATCGGCCTAGAGAGATGTAATCCGTAAGCGTGTTCGGCAATACGTGCTCATGGGAAATGACGCCCTTTGCCGATGATCCTACGATGGGATATTGTTGGCATGCGTGGGTGGCGAGCAGGAACAAAAGGTAGTTAATGAGGTTCATGAAGGGCTGTGCGGTGGACACATAGCACCCAGGGCTATGGCAGCGAAAATCAGATGCCTAGGGTACTATTGGCCCTACATGGAACGTGATTGCCTGTCGAAAGTCAAGATGTGCGACACATGCTAGAGATATGCAAATCTCATACACGTAGCACTTACAAACCTGCACCCAACGCAAATCATGTGGCCCTTCCAACGATGGGGACTAGACCTCATAGGGCCTATCATGCCTAAGTCCTCCGTAGGGCATAGCTTCATTATCACTGCCACAGAGTATTTTACCAAGTGGGTGGAGGCTATTCCCCTAAGGGAGATGATGTCCCAGCAAATCTGCCATTTCATCCTTGATAACATAGTAATTAGGTTTGGGCTTTCGATGACTATTGTGACCAACAATGGTCCACAATTCAGCCGTACAGAGACTTGAACCTTTTGTAGCAATCTAGGCATTAAACAATCATTTTGTTCCCCTTATTATCTATACGAGAACNCAACAAGTAAGACCCCTTACAATCTTGTTTATGGATTTGAAGTAGTATTGCCTCTTGAGCTGTAGGTACCCTCACTCCGGATGATCCTATTCGACGTCGAGAACGAAGCCCAAAACAATGAGCCGCAAACCATCGACCTCAACTTAGTGGAGGAAGAATGCGTGCAGATGCTGAGATGCATTGAGCACTATTAGAACAAAAAATAGCAGAAGCACCATGCAGACTCCTATCGATGACCAATGCAGAAGGGAGACCTTGTCCTCAAGGTCGTCCGTGAACATGTGAGCAAATTCTTGGCCAACTGGGAAGGTCTTTACGTGGTCACCAAAGCCTTTGGAAATGGAGCCTTCAAGTTGGTGGACATGGATGGCAATGAGTTGACCAACCTGGTGAATCACTCATATCTCAAGTCGTACTACGTCTGAAGCGCCATGGTAACAAAAGGCACTATCTGCTACATTCGCAATGACGATAAACTAGCGGCATCGAGCAATGCCCGCTACGACGTTAAACTGGTAGCAGCCATCTGCTACGACGTAAAATTGGCATGTACGGTTTGCTGGGACCTTAAACCAGCACAACGGTCTGCTGAGACCTTAAACTAGCACATGGTCTACTAAGACCTTAAACTGGGTTCTTATTGCACCCTCAGCATGCACCATCAGCAAATGCACGTCAAATGAATGGGCGTAATGCCGATGTGTGGGTGGGACATCGCAGCTCCAGGACGTAATTCACGATGCAATGAGAACGCGGTCTAGAGCATATGTGGCGTCACCACCCTTGGCATCATGTTGACCCTTCAAAGATGCCGTGTGGCGTCACATTGGCCCTTCGAACCTACCGTCGCCACGGCCCACTGCCTTGACGATAGTTCCTGGGCTAGGTCTTGCATTTGGAGTGCTAGCAGTATTGTGGCCCAGCCACAATATTATTGCTGTTCGATCCCCCATCAATGTTTCGGCTCTCGCAACATTTAGCTATGTGGTAGCTGATCCCATAGCTAAAGCTGAGCATGCATGCCTTTGGCGGGGATTCTAGTGCATCCACACCCACAACAACCCCTGACACCTTGGAGGCCAGCTCCTCCATGTCGGCACTACCAAGGTCACTACTGGCCTTCCAGCTTTGGACATCTCACACCAGCGACGGTGCCCAAGAGTAGCAATAATGCCAACAGCTAGCAAGACCTATGTCCCCGCAGACACCTCTCGCTACAGCAGCAAATGCTACAATGTTGCGAAGTGAGTGCCTCGACTAGCTCAGCTACTTCAGAGTCTACACGTGCGTAACACAACTTGCCGTATGGAAGGTGTTCATAGGCAGGTCAAAATCCTTCATGGATGTAACACAACTCATCCTACGAAGGGAGCACCTGTCCATAAGAGGTTGAAGAACAGCGTCAGCCAAAGATGAAAATGTAAACGAGCCCCTCAGAGCACTCTGACGAGGGACTTGGCTAAACATCATCTTTGCTCTCTACCTTAACCTCTGTAAAACTGATGCAACACTCTCAAGTGCGGCCAAGCAACGTCTTGACATCCATCGAGCGATAACCTTAGCATTTTGCTTGCTGCGGTGTTTCGTATTCTTTGCCGATGTCTATCGAGCTTGTCTTCCAGACGTCGACAAAGAGGGGCCAATGAAACATCCCAAAAAATGCGAGGTCATTCTCGCTTCACCAGGCATGACAATCTGCGTAGCACTACGGTAGTTCTTCAGGAGAAGAACGTTCTGAGTTCAGACTGACAAGTTCGGAAAATTTTTTACTTTGAGCATGGATAAGCTCCACATCATCCCGCCTATTCACCAAAGTAGCCCGCCCAGTTGACAGCTTATTTAGAAGCAGTGCGTGGAGTCAGCAGCAGCATTCTGGATGCGCAAAAAATAGTTTGGTAAGTTTTCTAAGTCACGAAGCCTGCTACGCTACGCTACGCTATGTAGCGTAGCAAGCTTCAGAAGACTATGGCAGAACGAAGTGCTATGCTATGCTACGGCACATTGCGTAGCATGTCAAAGACTTCACTACCCACTCCCCTTGCCCAATTTTGAGTTCTGCAATGATGTCCCTTTCCGTCAGGAAGCGACGGACCATGTCTGTTGCTACGCTATGCTGAGCTACATGGTGCAGCAAGGCATAGCAATCCTGCGGAAGAGATAGAAGGCAATTCGAAAGGCGAAGTTAATGGAGTTCGCAAGACTTGCATCGTAGGAGACAAGGTTTGCAAATCAGCAAAGCTCTCGCGAATAAGGCCAGTTGCTACACTATGCTACGCTACATAGCATATCATAGCGTAGCAAGTATGTGACATATAGCAGAACACGTAAAAAAGTGCTATGCTACGCTACGCTATGTAGCATAGCATAGTGTAGCAAGCATGTGACATATAGCAGAATGTGCAAAAAAGTGCTACGCTACGCCAAGCATGCTACGTCACAAAGCACAACAAGGCATGCAGGTGGTTGTGCGACATCAATGCACTCCACCTAATCGGACCATTGGCACACATCTCTAGACGCTGATGGCGCAATTACGGTGTAGTAGGATTGCAGTTATTGCATACAGGTTCGTATCGCAACGGTCCTGTAGGTCTAATGGTTACAAATGGCATGAGTGGTGCAAGCAAGACAACAAAGGCCTGAGGCACATAGCATTCAAACCACCCCTTTCGCACGCCCTAGGTCCTATAAATACCTCGGCAAACAACATGCAAAAGGGTCCACAATTTTTAAAGTTTGGCAATTTCAAAAGAGTTCACATCCTTCTTGAAGCAAACAGCTTCCAAGGGGTGAGAACTTTGGAATTCTAAAACAAAGACTTCTCCTCTCTCCAGCATTGTAACATCAAAGTCATCTGTTTAACACTGTAAACAATGAATCTCTCTCAGCTGGCGTGGAGTCCCGTCTCCATTCTACCACTTTGGTAGAACCCCGCATTGTTTGTACCCAAGTCTGCGTCCAAGCGCATAGCTCTTTTTGCTCGACACACCTTGGTTACTCTCGGGATTTCTGCACTCCGTCACGCTATGCAATCGATTGTATCCACCTTGACCGAGTGAGTTTCTAGCTTTGGAGCGGTGCATGTTTCTAACTACACTTTACTTTATTTCTTGCTTGTTGTCTCGTTTTGCATCATTTTCTGTTTTATTCACCTTTAAACATTACTTCGTATTACTGTCGCATTTTTTACTGTTTCTCTCTTGCTTCATTTACTTTCAAGCATTATCTCGCATTTCGCATTATTTACATTGCAAAAGGCTATATTGACGTTGATGTAAGTCCCTGTCTGATCGACCAGACCGTTTAGGGCACCTCGTATCCACACACACTCAGCAGAACCCTCCTACGGATACGGGGTCGGAACTGTCACGCCTGTTGACCCCCCAGTGTTTTCCAGCCGTCGAAGTTTTCGATTGCTACAATACCGATGCAATAAAACACACACATGTAGATACCATCGTGATGAGGTATGAATTCAATGCTACATAAGACACAAGTCACAAATACATGAACAACGAGATGGGATGAATTAGAGAAGGGATTGCAGAGATTGGGATGTGAGGTAACTGACTCAGGGCACAATGAATCTTGAGTGTAGGGCATGATTAATGTGTCATTAGCCCGTCTCTCCAAAATTAAGATCAAGTCCATTCCTCCGATCAGTGACATTGCATCATTTCATCCAATGATGGACAAGCATAAGAGCACCATGACAGCAAGGCATACGATCACTTGGTGTTTTGTGCAAGGGAGGAGTGACTTGGAATTTGTTTGTGGCATACTTTTTGTTTGGCCACTTTGGCACACTCTCTTCTTCTTTTTTTTGAAAAGCTTGTCTTTATTGGATGCCTTTAATACTCTTACTCCCATTTTCCATTAGATCTACAAGGATCTTAGTATAACCAAGCTTCATGATAGCACCTAGAGATGTCACCAAAGAGAATCCACAAGTCTCCTTGATGTCACACCCTGGCCTTAGTCCACCCTTCTTCGCTCTAGGCATAATGAGCACAAAATTACTTTTAAGTTTCATGATGACAAGAATATCATTGTACCCAGAGTATAACCTCTTATTAATAGAATGGTTGGGTGGATGTGGTGGGTTTGCTGTCCAAATAATTAATCACCTGAGACTTGATAGCATAAAACAACACCTCAACCAACGAGCCACATGAGTGTTTTATTTGTAGATGAGATTACTCATAAAAAGATAAAAAGAAAAAACAATAAATTAAAAGGTGAAAAACTGGAAAACAAAAAGTCAAAAAATTAAAAAAACAATGAAACATTTATTAATTCTATGTTGTTAGAATGGAGGGTGCCCCCCATAACTAAACAGTTGGCTAGATTTAATAAATGAAAGGTGGGGATCCTTGCATGTTGAAAATATTGGGACTTGGTCATACTTACCCCATTGGGGTTCATACACTTGATTAGAGTTGACATAGTAGGGCAAGTTATAAGATGTCGTTTTATAAGGGGTTGACCCACTATGGTACTTGTGACTGTAAGATGGTATGCAAGGATCAACATGTCTCCCCATGTGGCAATATTCATTGGGCCCCATGGTTGTTGGAGTATTGAGTGGTGGCCTTGATAAAGTAACATGAGGCATTGGGTTCGAAGAGGAAGATGCACCACAGTGTTGGATTTGTGCTGAGTTGGCAGATGCAGTGGTTTTTGAATTGTGATGTCCCTTTCTACGGCCATGCTTAAAGAAAGGACGCTTTCGATGTTGTGGAGGACCTCCGCTGCTATTGACAGTAGTAGCATAAGTAATGTTTGTGGGTTGGTGCTATGGTGTAAAGTCTTCTGGCATAGCTGGTGGTGATGTAGAAGAGGGTGAAGTATGAGAATATTGAGGTTGAGGAGAAGTGTAAGACACATGAGGTGGTGATCTTGTTGGAGAGGACATGGGTGGATAGTACTCAAGAGAATGATAATGATGAGGTGAGGTAGAGGATGCTGATCCCGTTGGAGAAATAGGGTGTTGAACATAATAAACATTTGGCATTGAGACATATGAAGGGTATGGTTTGGTTGGCAGTGGCCTCCCCCACGAGTGAGGTTTTTGCCACTGTGGTTGGACACAGTATTTTTGTATGAACTCTGGATGTAACATTCCTCCCCAATGCTTATGTAAATGTGACAAGATTGGGCATTGACCTTTGGGGTGATCATACAGGCAAATATTACATTGATACGTATGATTGGTAGTTGAGTTCTTATCCTTATTCTCTTCAACCCTTCTTTTCAATTGTCTAGTGGTGTTCTATCCTATTTCTTGGTTTATCATGGTTCTTCCTCTAATAATGTTGGCATATTCTCCACATCTTTCATGTACCCAGTCCATCATCTTATTGATCTTTGCCTCAATTTCATCTAGTGATTGTAGGATTGGCAAAGATGATTCCACCTCCTTGAAGTGAGTTGATTTCTCCTCTTCATGATCATGGACCCTTGTTAAGTTGAGATTTTGGTCCTATTGAGAACTTTCAACATTCTCCCATTTGGTTATTTCTCCTTCTTCTTTTGCTACCCACTTAATAAGCTCTTGGAATTGATGGGTTCATAGCTCATATAGTTGACCTCGGGCGTACATCCCTAGGATCTCCCTTGTTTCATTACGGAGCCCATCTATGATATGGTACATTAGCCTTTCCTTGGAGAACCCATGGCCTGGGCAGTTGTTTAACAGTGCATAATATCTTTCTAAGGCCATGTCCAAGGGTTCATGTTGTGCTTGTTTCCATTCTTGGATTTGTCTCCTCAAGGTTGACACTCTCGCATAGGTTTGATATCTTTCATTGAAAAGTTCTACCATTGTCGGCCAACGTCGAATTGATTTTGGTTTTAACGACCTATACCATACTTTTGCTTGGCCAACGAGTGTTAGAGGAAAGAGCTTAAGTTTTTGCCATCCATTATCAATGTCATTCCATGCACAGGCATCATGGAAGGCTTGTAGATGATGTTGGGGATCTAAATCATAGCCTCCTGAAAACTTAGGAAAGTTGTTTAAGTCAAGCCTGGGTAGACAGCTTTCCTTACGATGCCTGCGGGGTATTTGAATAGCCTCTTGTATTTCCATTAAGCTTGTAGTGGCTAGTAGGGGTTCATTGTCACTAGGTATGTTATGTAGTTGTGAGCTGGGACGATGTTGTTTGTGTTGATGCTCATAGGAGATCCCTACATGAAATTGGGTACTCCAAACTTCATCTTCATTATCATATAAGTTGTTGGTTCTCCAATGAGTTGCCCTACTAGTTGTTGCGTTGTCATAGTCTTGTGAGAGAGACATTGTTGTGAACCGTCTGTGACTTAATTGAATTGAATTTAATTCTTTTCTAAAGGATATATTGTTAATACTTGTTATAGCGATCTTGTATGATATAACTAATCTAAATAACTAGCACCATCCTCAACAACGGTGCCAATGATGAGTGGCGCAGTACCCCTACACTCAACCATACGAATACAAGAGTTCACCCACAATCTAGTTGAACTCCGTGGATAGGCTAGTTGTGGTATCTAGATAGTTACAAGTTGATCGCAGTTTGTTGTCTTCCCACATGGACTAGTATTTGCTTTGTCACGTATGGTTTAGTCTAGAGTGAAGCGTATGATGTGATCCTAAACTAGTGCTGCTCCTAGAGACAATGGAAAATAATCTTGATTAAACTAATAAGCAATAAGAAATGAAGTCTAAGCTAGCCTAAGTGTGATGAGCATCCGTTCCTTAATCATCCATACACATCTTGGACCTCGTGCATGACTACTACTAGGATTATCAAGCATAGATCCTAAGTACGCTACTGGGTTACCAAGTAGTCACACTTAAATGCTCGTGATTAAATCGTTCTCATTCCGCAGTTAACAACAAGAATAGTAAATGATGGTAAGGAAATACTAACTGATGAGCGGCGAGGTACCCCTACACTCAACCATACAAATATGAGTGTTCTCGCATGATTTGGTCGAACTCCGTGGACAGGCTAGTTGTGGTATCTAGATAGTTACACGTTGATCGTAGTTCGCTATCTTCCCACTTGGACTAGTATTTGCTTTGTCACATATGGTTTAGTCTAGAGTGAGGCATATGATGTGATCCTAAACTAGTGCTACCCCTAGAGAAAATGGAACATAATCTTTTTTAAACTANGTTCCATTTTCTCTAGGGGTAGCACTAGTTTAGGATCACATCATATGCCTCACTCTAGACTAAACCATA
>MNCI01004733.1:9143-33108 GCA_015680685.1 Gnetum montanum
AAAAATTTAAAGAATAACTAAGGGCCTCAAATGATTAGCATAGATGGCCATCTTCCCCATGACTAAATTGAAAGGGAGAGATCCAAAATAAGGAGCGAGGTCATCTTATCTCAGAGGTATTATGTGCACTAGCTATTCTAAGTTCATGGAAGGGTTTGATTTGTTGCACATTGACCAATAATCTCTTATCAGGGCTTTCAGGTTTGTATATAGTCATGGCTCCTTAGGAAAAGGTTGTGTGAATGATGTAAGGTCCTTCCCAAAATGTTTGAAATTTTTTGTGTTAGGGCACATGTGTGGGGTTCTAGTAAAAGACCTTATCTCTTGGTTGATACTTAACCTTTTGAGTTTTTAAGTCATGACATTGTTTGTTATGTGCCTTGTGCAACTCATTTGATGACAGGGAAACCAATCGGTTTTCATCTAGCACGTTTAGAGTTTTCAATCTTTGTTTTTGTGCTAGATCAAGATCAAGGTGGAGGTCACATGTCATGGACAATGTACAAAGCTTGGTTTGAATTGGAAGCTTTGGAAATTTTTCGTACACTAACTCATAGGGAGAGTAGCCTATAGGGAGTTTCCAAGTGGAGCGGTATGCCCAAAGAGCATCGTTCAATTTAGTGCTCCAATCTCATCTATATTTGCTAATTTTCCTTGTTAATATTCTAGTAATCTCCTGATTAGTGACCTCAGCTTGGCCATTATCTTGGGGGTGATAAGGTGTAGTTAATTTATGTTCAACCCCTAAGCGTTGCATCAATTTTTGAAAGGTTGCACCCATGAAATGCGTTCCATTATCCGAGATAAGTGCACGCAGCATACCAAACCTATTTATGAATTGTTGTTGTACAAATCATGTAGCTGTAGATGATGTGCAATCTGTTATAGCAGCTACTTCAGCCCATTTTGTTAGATAGTCAACAACAACAATGATATAAGCTTTTCCATTGGACATTGGTATAATGGGCCCCATAAAGTCTATTCCCCAAATGTCGAAGGGTTCCAAAGGTTGAATCCATTGTTGCGGACCCTCCATTCTAGTAGTCATTCCTCCATCATGTTTACAACACTCATAGGATTGGAAAAAATGATGGGCATCTCGAAATAGTGTTGGCTAGTAATATCCTACAAGCAGGATCTTAATAGTCATTTGTCTCCCTGCATAGTGACCCCCACAAGGGCCCTCATGAGCATCCTGGAGAACTCTTAGTTGGTCCACATCAGGAACATACCATCAAACCAAACCATTAAGACACTCATTGTAAAGTTTTCCTTTGATCTTCATGAAGTACTTGGATCTGTGAAGAAACTATTGTTTCTTCCTAAAGTCCAACCCCTGTGGTGTTTGTTGGGAAAGGAGATAGCTGAGAATGCTACTGTACTAATTCGTTTCCATGGGTTGGTTATTCACCACACCTGCAAAGAGGGCCTCTTCAGGAAAATCATTAGATATGGCATATTCATCCTCTTTTCTGTCCCAGTGCAATCGAGATGAATGATCTGCAACTACGTTCTCAGTGCCCTTTCGATCTATCATCGTTAGATCGAACTCCTGTAGGATTACTAGCCAACATATGATACGAGGGATAACCGTTGGCTTATTCATGAGGAACCTAATTGCACTATGATTTGTATGAATGTACACTTTGTAGCCTAACACATAGTGCCTAAACTTGTCCAGTGCAAACACTACAGCCATTAATTCTTTTTCTGTAGTTGTATAGTTAAGTTGTGCACCGGCAATACTCTTACTTGCACAGTGGATGTAATAAGGACATTTTTGTTCATCTAACTATGTCAGTACAACTCCTAAGGCATAATTGGATGCGTCATTCATTATATGGAATAGTCTAGACTAATCAAGGGCTTGTAGAATAGGAGTTTTTACAAGCCTTTTTTTTAGAGTTTGTAAGGCTCATTCACATTCCCTGGTCCTTTCGAATGGTGCATCCTTCTTTGTTAGTTCTACCAATAGTTTAGCAATCTTGGAGAAATTCTCAATGAATCTCCTATAGTAGCCGATGTGTCCAAGGAATGACTGAATGTCTTTAATAGTTTCTGGTTGTCGAGTAATTCCTTGGATGACCCTAACTTTATCTAGGTCTACCTCTATTCCTGAATGTGAAATTTTATGCCCAAATACAACATCCTCTTGGACCATCAAATGGATTTTCTACCAATTAAGTCTTAAGTTGGTTTCTACACATCATTTTAACACTTGCTTTAATCAGTCTAGGGCTTGATCAAAGCTTGTTCCATAAGTGGAGAAGTCATCCATAAAGACTTCCACTTCGTTCCTAATCTGCTATTGGAATATTCTTAGAACTAAACATTGAAACATGGAATGAGCATTGCACAAGCCAAATGGCATTTTTTTATATGCAAACATTCCCCAAGGACTAGTGAACATTATTTTGGCTTGATCTCTTGGTGCTATTTGTATTTGATTATATCCACTATACCCATTCAGAAAACTATAATAGCAATGCCCCGCTATAGTGTCTAAGACTTGGTCATCGAATGGCAACAGGAAATGATCCTTGAATGTTTCCATGTTCAGTAGCCTAAAATCTATACACACCCTTCATTTTCCTTCCTTCTTAGTCATGATTACTAGAGGACTAACCCATTCACTATTAGCAATAGGGTATATGAACCCATCCTTAAGAAGCTATTCTATCTCTTCTTTTACTATTTGTTTCAATTTCAGGTTCAATCATCTCTATGGTTATTTTCAAGGTTTCATGGAGGGGTCCATGTAAATCCTATGTTGGCATATCCTAAGATCTATTCTGGTTAGCTCAGGATATGACCAAGCAAAGGCTTTTAACCACTTGTTTATTACTTTCAACAATCTTTCTTTTTGGTTGGGAACAAGTTTTATGTTGATGATTATCAATTTTCCATTTTCAAGGGTCATATACTCCAAACCGGTGGGCAATGGTTTCAGATCAAGGGGATCTTGTTTAAATCTCTCAAGAATTTCCAACTTCCCCCAGTTGATTTTTTCAAGGCTAAGGTTTGGAAGTTGGCAACGGACTTGCTCAAGTGTGTCTGTGCTTCCAATGTAAGCACTAGTTATTCCCTCAGTTAATTCCATGCATGTTATCAAATTACTCTCTTGATCAACCATCATCCATAGGGTGTCCTCTTATCATGTGGCTACTGCATATAGGCACCTTTGTATATTAATGTCTTGTGCACACTGATCGCATGCAAGCAATGCTAAACTTCACATAACCCATGATTTTTGCACGCAATGGCACCCTGTGTCACTGTATGTGATGGATGGAATTTTCTTCTTCTTGATCTTTCCAAAAGGGTTCTTCTTGGATATTTCCAGGGAAAGATCATGGATCCCTAAGCATGCATCTATAGTGCTCATCCATGCTCTTCCCATTATTATTGGGAAGTCCCCCTTATCGTTGTTTACTTGTATCACTAGGAAATTAGCTGGATATGACCAACCACTTATAGTGGTAATGATGTCTTCCACCATTCCCAAAGGGACAGTGATGGACTAATCAGCTAGCTCTAGTCAAATATTAATCTTCCTTAGTGGAGGTAGGTTCCAAGCTTTGTACATCTTCTGTGATATTAAGTTGACTCCGGAACCTGAGTCCAGAAGAGCTTTACATGGTTCATTCTGAGCGACTTGGAGGTAGATTAGAGGACTTCCAGGATTAGAGAATTTCTTGAGAAGGTGGCCCACCTTGATCCAATCAGTGATGGTATGTGTTAACGTAACTGTGTGCGTTGAGCTCTATTTTTGGTTTGAAGGAGGTCCCAAAACTTTATTTGGTATGAAGGTGTTTAGATGTTCAACTGTTTGTGATGGTGAGGGCTTAGTTGGATTGTTGGTTCTAAAGAAAGGTATTTTCAGCATAAGATTATTAGAACCAACTGTGGTTTGAGAATTCAAAGCCCTCATGTCATTGGGTTGTTGTGGTTGAGTGGGGAATAACCCTTTCATTCTTGGAGTGGTTGGTAGTGCAGCTATCGGTGTAAGAGTTGTGGGTGGATTTGGAGGATGGTATGCATGTGATGTGTCTCTCCTAGGAGAAGGAATCTTATAATACTCCCAAGCTTGGTAGTGAAGTTGTGGGGTCAAGTGACCAACAGAGTCACTTGGAGAGATTGGCTGCTGCACGTAGTAGCCATATGGATCTGGTTGTCGGTAAGGGTATTGTTGCCTTGGAGATGGCACTCCCCATGGCTGTGGGTATTTCCACTACTGGTGTTGCTCCATAGGTTGTGGTGGAGTTCCACTTGGATAATATGTTAATGGTTGGTGCAATTATGTTGGGTCACCTTGGGGATAAGGTAACCATCGGGGTGCTTGCTATTTGTTAAGCCATGGGTTAAGTGCATACACCCCAGACTCTTATAGATGTGAGATTATTAGGCAACATCCCTTAGGATGGTCATATTGGCAGATCTCACATCCACCATCATTGTTTGTATCTGAATCCATAACCTCTTTAGTGATAGCTATTTTACCCTTACCTTTGTTACATGCATGGTCCAAATCCCTCTTCTTTTTCTTATCATGGTCGCTACTTCGCTCCTTAGACTCCTCTATGATTTTTAAAATAGTTTCAAATCTATTATCTAACGAGTCCCACATTTGATCTACCTTAGCTAATACTTCTATTATTAATTTCTAAAGCAACAAGGTTTTCCTACTCACCAACTCTTTGAGTGGTGACTCATCCTCCTCCTCATAGAATCTTACTCTCTCTTTCGGAGGGAAGGATCGTGGTTATACTCTTCCGCACTTTCTCTCTTACATAGCTCTCCTTCTTCCTTAGCTACTTGCTCCAACAATCTATGAACCTCATGGGACCAAAGTTTAAATAATCTCCTTTGGGCATATGTCTGAAGGGTTCTCCTAGTTTCATGTCTTAGCCCATCTTCAATATGGTGTAGTTGATCCCATTGTGCGTAACCATGGCCTGGGCAATGATGTAATAGTGCATAATATTAGCCCATGGCAGCATCCAAGGATTCATGAGTTCCCTGCTTCCATCCTTGGATTTTTTTTCATAAGTTGAACACTCGGGAGTACTTTTGATATTTATCATTAAATAGTTCTAGCATCGTACTCCACCTCCTAATGGTTTTCGGTTCTAAGGACCGGTACCAGCTTTTCGCTTCTTTTATGAGTGTCCTTGGGAACAACTTTAATTTTTGCCACTAGTTCTCAATGTTCTACAAGGCACAAGAACTGTGAAATGCCTGTGTGGATCAGTGTTGTATCCCCCATCAAATTGTGGAATATTATTCATGTCTAGTCTCTTGATCTAGCTATCTTTTTGGTGCCTTGTAGGTATTCTAACAGCCTCCGTAATGTCTAACATGCTTCAGGTTGCAAGTAGGGGTTCATCATGGTCATTTCTTTCATGGCGTTTATGATGTCTACGTAGTTTCCTAATTTCCCTTCTTCCATGCCTTGATTCTCTAGAGTGCCCTTGTCCTTGCTCTCGATGCTCTCGTCAAGGTTTCTCATTTTTCTTACCCTTGTCCTCATGGTGAGATTCCTTATGACTATGTCTTGATGTTGAAGGAGAGGGTGAA
This sequence comes from Gnetum montanum, assembly GCA_015680685.1. Classification (NCBI taxonomy): domain Eukaryota; kingdom Viridiplantae; phylum Streptophyta; class Gnetopsida; order Gnetales; family Gnetaceae; genus Gnetum; species Gnetum montanum. The sequence goes on from MNCI01004733.1 coordinate 14,721, forward strand.
TGTTGTGATGAAGGGGAAGAGGAAGGAGAACCATTATCATGATGATGTTTCCTACCTTTCCTTCGGTGATCTCGACCCCGATCGTGATGATGATTAGAATGCTCATCCTTATCTTGTGTCTGTGTTCCCTCATTGAACACTTGATGTTCATGGGAATCAGAACCAGGGTTGTGTATCATGGAGTGAAGGTTCTGATACATCACCTCCTCACTATCATTAGGAGGGGGAACATCATTTTCTGGAGAACCTATTGAGATAGGTTCACGACCCTTAATTTCTCTTATGACGAGCGAAGTATTATGGGGGTCCTTTGCCCTTCAACGATGTGTGATAACTATCTTGCCGCGAGTCCTGTTGACGTTGCGCTTCTGTGGGATGGTAGTCCCTTGTGTTGTAATCACATGCAATGTACTCAGTGTATAATTGTGATATTCCTATTCATGCAAGGGAATGAAGGATCATGTTGGAGGTGGCTTTATCTGGAGGCAACACTATGTTACCCTCCAAGTCTCTCCAACGCAATTGTTCATCTTGATGGAAGACAAAGGTAAAGTCAGGTATATATTCATCATGATGAACATATACCATACTGAATTGTTGAGGAATTGACAGATTTTGGTTATATGCATGATGTCACCAACTGTCTCTAGTGTTGGTCCTAGGCAATGAAGTGCTTTTGTGTGGAGAAGAAGACATTTTAGTCTTGTTTGATGTGTTGTTTGTCGTTATGTTATTTTTTTTTCTTGATTAACCCTAAGGGTTTGTTTTAGCTCCCAATGATGTGAATTATTTCCTATGTTCTACGTAGTGCACAAAAAACTAAGTCCCCGAAAATGGTGCCAATGATGAGTGGCGAGGTACCCCTACACTCAACCATACGAATACGAGTGTATCACGCGTGATCTGGTCGAACTCCAAGGACTAAGTGCTTACGCGCCTTATGGAACACCTAAGGTTAATCAATCGTTTTCTTCCCAGAATTACTTGTATTGTCACTGTTGTATGGTTAAGTAAGTCTGAGGTATATGATTTTTATAACTTTTATCTTTTTATCGCCTATGCTAAGAGAGGAAAGGGTGAAGAGACTAAGTAACTAACTTTCACTAACTAGGCTTTAATCATCCTAGCATCAATATCTGTTCCCACTTACCGTACACACCCTGAACCTATGCAACGCTACTGGGATTACCAAACGCTATTCATTACTGGGTTACCAAGCGTAGCACACGTGCTCGAAGCGATCGTATTGAATGCACTTAAGTAGGAGTTGAGGGTTGAGAGAGATTAATTATCTAAGAAAGAATTTAAGAATTTAACATTAATTAGATCCTAATTAGCTTAGTCCATGCACTGCAAGGTTTATTAGAAAGTTCATCTTTATTTCCGTACACAAATTTGTGCTTAGGTACAATTTGTTCAAATAAAGATCTATTCACTTTGAGACTCCTACTACGGGCACATGGAAATTATTCTATCTCTGGAATGGTAAAACTGCTAGATTTTCGCTAAGGCTCTAGATCTAGATGAGAAAACAAGGGAAAGCTGCCTCTTATTTATAGACAAGGCAATGGGCTACAATATCATGTATGCAATATCGCAGGGGTCAATGCGATATCGTGGTCCATGCGATATCACGTCCCATCATAGATCAAGTGAAATGCTCCAAAGTCATCAAGAAGTCCAATAATTTAGTTTTTCTTTGTCCTAGATGTATATAGCATAGGTTCTCAAATTTCACATTACCAAGAACCTTTCTTTAGTCCTTTATCTATACTAAATAATCAAAATTTTATGTTATTCCTTGAATCAGCATTAAACATAGGGATGATCTTTCAAGATCAAAGAAATTTTTTATTCTCATATTAATACTTGATTAAAAAAAATATTTAACTTTACTAAAGTTCCCATCCAGACTATCTTCTAGGCCTTCAAAGCCACTAGAGTTTAATAGCATAATGATTAATGATCATAGACTTATAGTTATTTACTCTTCTTAAGTAACTTGACAAGTTGTTCATGGATATATCATCCTACCTAGATGGTAAAATTACCAATTTAAGGGACATAGACATAACTTGTCTTCTTATAATCATGAGCAATGAAAAGATCTCAAGCTCAAGATACTTGATGAAGTGTCATTAAGTCAATGCATCGACTGGGTCGCATATACGCGGCCGCGTCGATGCGGGCCCGTCGACGTATCCTCCCTACATCAACGTGGCCCTGTTTATGTAGCCGTCTATCTTGGCCTATAAATAAGAGGGCCTTCTGCTGCATTTAGGCATCTTTCAGTTAGTTGTAGCAAAGCTCTTGTAGTTTGTTCACACATGAGATAGAATATTTTCCAAGTGCCCGCAGCAGGTGTAAGAAAAGTTATCGGCTCTTTATTTGAGTGTTGATGTATCTGAGCCCATTGACATGACAGCAATAAAGATGAACTATTCAAGCATTTCTTGCAGCATTTGGACTTAGCCATTTTATGCATTCAATAGTTTAAGATGTTTATGCTTTGTTAATTACTTAAGTTTCTATTATTGTTATCTTGATCACTATTTCTTATTCGTAGTTCGAAAAGGCCACAAGTACGACCATCTCGAATGTAAATCAAACACTTGGTAAGCCCAGTGACACTTAATGTCTAGCCATCTAGATGTGTTAGGAGATGCTCAGAACGTGTTTAGAAGATGGGACCAGATACTTATGCTAGGAATAGTTAGAATACAAGTTAGGATAATTAGAGATTAGATAATAGTTTATTTCTTACTTCTCATACCTTAATTAGCTTCCAAAAGATAAGTAAAAATCTATAAAAATATTTAGCCTTAATCTCACTTAACCATCGTAATTAGAACATCACAAGTGAGATTAGGAAGATAGCGATCGTTCTAACCCAAGGGTTTCACTGGTTAGGGTCTGGTGTATGTCAAGTGCTTATAGTCTACAGAATTCGACCGAGTCACGTGTGAACACCCATGATTTGTATGGTTGGGCGTAGGGGTACCTATCCGCTCATCAATAGTTATTCTACTAATTTGTGTAAGCTAAAAGTATAAGGAAACATTTTTTAGTCATATTTCCATAATCTCATCCTCTTTTTTCTTCTTTTCTTTCTCTTTTTTTTGAATATAAATATTTTTTTATTATTCACATAAATTATTGCATTTTGCTACTTTCACCATATAATCTTTACACAAAGTATAGTTATTCTTATTTTCTCTTCGTTCTCTTGTTTGTCTTATTATTTTTTTATTTTCTCTAGAACAAAAATAGGGTCATAAATTTAGAAAATAATTTTTTGAAGGTTCTCAGAATGCTTCTTCATCACTTGATGAATTAGACATCTCACCCATGAGGTTAATATAACTAGCATAGGTTCATGAAATCATGAGCTTCCTTTGAGCACTGTAGTTAGCAAGACAAGCAAACACACAATTATCCAACTCCATTGAACAAGATTAAATCTAATAATTAGAAGAATATAGACCTTTTCTAAACCACAACCAAGCATTTATCTAGGTTTCTAGAGCTTACATCTTAAATTTTGGATCCACTAGACCCTTGAATCTAGTAGTAACAACTTCTCTACTTGTGATGTAAGATCTAGCTTATCACTAAATATATGTTTGGTTTACCAATGATTGTAGAAGAAAATGAAGATGAATGAATTTCTTTTACGTGCATATTCCATCAACCAAAGTTTCACATTGAACCTATTTACCACTCTCATGTTATCATTGCACTTATAAGATCACACATCAATGATTTTGGCTCTTACAATGAGCATTCATAAAACACATTGAATGATTTTCCATGAATGCATAAAATAAAACTTAAAGAATATGAAATAGAAAAATTAATTAATCATTAATATCAAAGGTAGGTATATACAAAAATCATACTATGAAAAGAAAATATTAAAATAGATAAATCGGTATGCTAAAAAATGCATAGACAAAGTCATACCAAATCAAAATAATAAATATATTAAAGAATGATACATCATTTAATTAAAAATAATGCACAAAAAAACCTACAAAATAAAAATTGAATCATATAAATAACCATAAAAATAAGCCACACTCTACTATTAAAGCCATTACATGAAGGCTTATTCCTTCATAACTAAGTTTAAGGCTAGTACCTCACAGCCTTCATATTGATTAACATTCCAAAATCATTAAGGAGATGATTTAGTTTCTTTGTTCCATCTTTGATGTTAGCCTTCATGATTGAATTTTGAAGATGAAGTTTCATTCTTCCTACTTATGGATGTTTTATCTTTTTCTTTATTTGAAGAAGTAGAAACTTCATTTGCTTCATCTTTAGAAATATGGTCCACTTGGTTCTAACATTGGGAAGCTAATGGTGAATTAGAGGATAATCATGAATCCTCACTAATATTTCTACTCTTCTTTATTTGTGAAACTACTTTCATTTGTAAAGTGATGAATTTCTTACCATAGGATAAACAAGATTATTGTGATATTTTCCAATAGTGTATAATGATGGAAAATAATGGTAGTACATTACATTAAATAATTGCATCTATCCTTGTTATGAATAATTTAAAATTTATTCTTGTAATGATATAAGAAACCTTGATGATCATTGTTAGACTTGCAACTACTCACATACTTGTGGTGAATATGGTTCATATTGATTGTATGTTACTTAAGAAAATTTGATCCATAGCCAATTAAGTTATATGGTAGAACAATTGATGACATGATAGAGATTGTTGTAATATAGAGAGGCACTTCAAGATGCCAAGTTTTTAAAATTAGGCTCCATTAATTATTGATGTTGCTGTTATGGCTAAAGAAATGTATCACTAGTATAAGACATCCAATCAACATAAGCCCTATCACCCTTTTCTTACTTTCATTATTCTTTCCTTTTTGTGTAACTAACTTCATAGCTTCTTCAAATTTTTTTTTTACCAAATCTTTGAGACTTGAAGTCATCTATTGATTTAATATAACCCAAACCTTGTTAACCACATTAGTAAAGTCAAGAACTTTAATATCATTAGAAGGTTTAATCTTTCATTCAATACTTCGTACATCATACTAACATTTGAAATCTAAACTTCTTTACATTAGCATGCTTATGTCATTCACCTTCTAGTCTAGTCATAGCATCTAACATAGCTATAATTTAAGCCATTAATCTTTGGTAGAGATCACCGATAATATACATATATGCTCATTCATGGATTTGCAATTCTAGTCCTTTTACTAGGTGCATTAATTTGTTATGTTTGCTAAACCCATAATTTGTACATTGATTGAGAATGTGATTATACAATTTTATAGTAACCTACTTCTATCATGTTATCTTCTTTCTAATATTTTCAACTCAAGCATAATATTGAAACCTAACATTGAAATATTTTAACATGTCTACCTAAGAGGAGATGAAATTGGATGAAAGAGCTTAATATCATGCTTTATCATGATTAATACGTGTTTAGGGGAATAAATAGAGTTTTTATTACTAATTGTTCAATTGTTCTAGCTCACAAATGATGATAAATGCTTATACATGAAGCTACAAATGATCATTTAAATATTCATTGAATGTAAAAATTTTAGCCATATTAACCTTTTTTTATTTTACTGTGTAATGCCTTTAGGTGGGATGCAAACTACTTCATAAATTTGACCTTGGTGGATCCATGGAAATAATCGCTCATTCAAATCATGAATACCTCTATTCAAATAAAGGTAAGATAAAAAATTTCTTTGGGTTATCACAAGTATAGCTTAGGTCCCATGGGTAAATATGCATGAATCTCTTTCTTCTAAAATCATTCATAGTATACAAATGAGACTCTCTAAAGGAAGGTCCTATATGCTTTTCAAAATGTATGCACTCATACTCTTACTCCATGATTATATCAAGAAATTCCTACTTCTCATGATAAACATACTCTAAATGTTGTGATAACATGGCCTTGTAATCGATCAAATCCTTGATGAAGCCTTGATTGGATAAAGCCTTCTCAAGTATTGTAGGTGCAACTTCCCTAAACTCTTTACAAAATCATTCATGTGCATTGTGTCATTATCCCAATTAATCTTGATAAATGATCATTATAATGGGAGATGTTGTTTTATTCACCATGTTTATGAAAGTGATTATAACCAACAAAGGATTCTTCTTTAATTTATTCTCATCATTTAATTCATTCATGGTTGCTTTAGTGCTTTATTTTCTACAAAATTAATAACTTAAGAAAAGAAAAATTGTTCTTGTATAAGTAAAACAAATAATTTACAAATGTCATTCTCAAAAATAGTGCCAATGATAGGATCCTTCTAAACTAAGACTATAACAGATTTATCAATTATACATATAGCGAAGTAGTCATTAATATCAAGGATGACAAAAACCTAAATTGTAGAGTTTACTTATCTATAATATTATATTTAACAAATCAAAATATTATAATACATATAATATAAATAAAGAAACCCATGTTTTCATGGTAGGGTGATGATATTTTTATAATTTTTATGAATTTTATAAATATAAATAATAAAAAAATAGTTAAATATCATTGTAACTTCTTGTGGGATAAGTATATAATTTACATATGAAATTAAATTAAGCATACCTTCACATCTTAATCCCTTGTGAAATAGGTATAACATGAAAATCAAATACACACATAATGTGACATCCCATCCTTGGATGTCATGGCAAACATCAAATATATGTTATATTGGACAGCATGCATAAGAAAATAATATACCAAACATCGAAGATATGTAACTTTCGACATTATGTGTAAAGAAAATAGTAGGGAAAAAGTAGAAAGAGAGAAAAGAATGCTTTATTAATATGGAATAGTGTATCTGGATCATGCTTTGAATGTTCCTTGGGGTTTTCTTCCTTTGACGTCTATCATTTAAAGGAAATCTAGCATTGCCACCATGGTTAGGCCTATTACCCAACTAGAAGGGATGGTTAGTCCACTTCCTATCTTGCTACACCCAACTCTTGTGACTTGCCTATACTAGCTCTACCACTCCATGCATAGAACGACCTCTAAGCCCATATATAAATGCCTTAGGTTAAACCCTAAAAGGTTACCTCAAGAGACACATATGTTATTATAATGCACTCTTTTGGGTCATAACTACAACTATCCTTTCAGGTCTTGTTACACTAATAATAATACTTGTTATGAAGAGGCACCATCTTCGTTATGCAACAAGATTATTTGGGAATAAGGATGTGACAATATACCCCCTTAGGTTTCATTCATCTTTCAAAGAGTCCATGTTCACTATCTTTTTCTATCTCTAGTACTTCCATTATACTCCTATGCTTCAATAATTTGATTTCTCCTTTGAACTTGAAGTTATTCCTTACTTAGTTTCTTGATCTTGATAAACCTTATGAATTGATGGAAGTAATTCTAGTTTTTCCATAAGTGGTATATGATTAGATGGTCTTATTCAGGCTAGCAAGGCTTGGTCTTAACTCTTCTCAACTTCTTCTTTTGAAATTAACTCTAGCAATTTGGTAACTTGGAAGAATTATACATCATACCAAATATAATTCAAGGTCTCAATGAATAATGTTGTTGATCCATCTTTATTAACCATAGTAGACTAATTAATGAACTATGGTTCTTGATGAGTACTTTCTATCAACATCATTTGTTTTTAAATTCTAGAATATGATCTATCTATTGAAGATTCAAAGTAAGTAGAATATTCATTGGCCAATGGAATTACATGTTGAATTGATAGAAACATCTTCTTCAAATTAGGTTCATCTTCCAAGAATTTCCTTACACAGAAAATTTTAAGAATTGAAAAATACTACTTCCAAATTTTACATTGAAGTCTCCACAAAGGATAATTGGCACTAGATCAGTATATTTTAGGAATAAATTATTCTTCAAACTTCTATTTTTTTAATCAAGTATTCTTCTTAACATAATTTAACATCTGGACATGTTGATTTGGCAACTAAATGTGTGTCAACCATGCATACACATTTTCCTAATTGATGGATTTTCAGAATTACTACCAAGGCTATGTGATTTTTCTAAAATATTGGTTGTTCTTTCTTTCCCATCACTTGAAGTTCTAAAATTCTAAAAATCATATTTTCTAAATTCCATTCAAATATTTGTACCAATTCAAGCTTGGCTTCTCTATAAAAGGTTGCACAACCATCATATTGTGATTTCTACAATATGCTAATCTATATGGCTCAAAAGAAGAACTTCCATAAGAACCTTTTTGCTTATAAATACCTTTGTATCCCATCTTTTCCAAATTTGGTTGGAATTGGTATAGAAACTTCCATGGCAAGATTTCTTGTAGGCATAAAACATTAGGATCCAACTCTTGTAATTCTACTAAAATACATGGGTTTCAATATTTATGTTAATACAAGGCCCATGGTGAACATAGCGAATGTTGTTTCTCACTCGCTAAGGATCTTGCAAGCACATTGGATGTTGCAACTTGTATTCTTATTCTTGGATTCTCTTCAGGATCATTTCTTTTCATGGGTATCATACACCTTTTCAAAACAACATTTTGATTCTCCATGTTGTTCTACCATATGTTTTGATTACAAGATGAATTGATATACATTTTCTTGATTATTTTTTATTTATCAACTAATTCTTCAACTGATTCATTGATTGATATTGATACATCAAGTAATTTTGGTAATATTTAACTACATTATCTAATTTTACAAATATTAACCACATTATCTTATTTTTAGCAACCTTTCTACCTTTCTTAAGACACTAACTTTAGTAGTGTAACTAATAACATGCCATAGGGATCTTAAGGCTATAGGAAAAGGTTATTTTCCCAACATGGAATAATTAGTTATCCTTATGTTTTCAACTTTTAAGATACAGTTCCATAATATCATTGAATTATTGGATACCTAGATGATAAAATTGACCTCACCATTGAGTACAGAAGGATGAAAAAAACTTGTTGGAAATGACTATTCATATGTTGAAAAAGGGCAATGTATGCTCAAGTTGTGCTAAAATTAAACTTTTGAGGGTCTTAATGTACTATAGAGGCAAGGGGTGAAAACTAATTTTTGGGGTTCCATGAGATAGATTTGACTTTACCATTGTATCTAGAAGGTTGAAATCTATAGGAAATGACTTTTCATTCATTGGAAAAGGCTTCCAAAATCAAAATTTATGGCTTTTAGAGTCTATAATCTTTAGTGTTACAAACAAGACTTCCTGAGAGATCACCCATCCTTGTTCTACTCTAGAGTGAGCACACTTAATTATGGAATTCTTATCTCACACACTGCCAATGCATCAAATTCTATATCTAAAATTTTTTTCACATTCCTAATTTTAAACTAACATTTCAACAAACATAAATTTTAAATTCTTTGTCAGTTGATAGAAATTTTGAATTTTCATGTTAGTTAACATAAAATTATAATTAACTAGAAGTGCCCATTGTGGGCAATGCTAGCTATGTCTGTAGAGTGCTATGGCAGCCCATTATGGGTAGCACCATTGGTAACCATGGAGCATCATGGTAGTCCATTATAGATGATGTCATCAGTGTCCATGGAGTGCTAGGGTAGCTTTTTATGGGTGGTGCCATCAATGCCCATGGAGTGCTAGGGTAGCCTGTTATGGGTGGTGCCATCAATATTCGTGAAGCATTGGGGTAGCTAATTATGGATGGTTCCATTAGTGTCTATGGAGCATCAGTGTAGTTTATTATAGGTAGTGTCATTGGTGTTTGTAGAGTGCCAGAGTAGCCCATTATGGATAGTGCCATCGATGCCCATGGACACTATAGATTGCCAAAAATCATGGTATATTTTTTGATGATAATGGTACAATGAATAGCAGGTGTTATAGGGTGAGGAGGAGTGATAGGCTAGGGTTTTATGCAAGTGTGATGGTAGGAGAAGAACCAATGATGCAACACAATAGAAGGACACTACTAGTAGGTAGACGATACACTACAAGCATGAGAGTGGTGATTATGGTAGGCAAAAATACGATGAGGATTCATGAATGAGGGTTGTGGGCATGATAAAGGATTTTGGGTGAAGCTATGTAGATGACAACAAATAGGCAATGTGCAACATAGCATAGAAGCAAACCTTCATTTCTCTTGTCGCGACATAGCATGGATAGCAAGTCACAGTTATGCAGACGTAGATAATGTAAGCACAACAGATCTTGGTGGCTTTAATGATGGATAGGATGCAATGGCATGTCATGGAATAATTATGTAGTGGCACATAAAGGTGGGTAGCAGCACAATAGGGCTAGTGTAGATCATGGGTTTCTCTTGCACATGGATCATGAAAAAGGATTTCTATCCTTATAGGGCTGACGTTGCCCTTATGCAGGGTTGTGTGGCCCCTAGAGGACCTACATGGTCCCTATAGGGCCAATGTGACTGTTGCAAGGCTAACACACACTAAATGTTTTTTAGCAGAAAAAGAAATGAGAAGAAAGGCATGGTTCTTGCAATAGGAAGGCACAATAGCTGCTGGGGGTGGAAGAGTGCACAATGGTGGGCTAGAGATAAGGGCAATGGTGGAAGGTAGTGTTAGAGATAGTGCAATAGTGTCAATGATTGTTTTGACAGGTGTGTAGGCTAAAAAGTGAGTAGTAAGTTGGAACTACATAGCTTGTTGTGGGGTTAGTGTAGCCTTCACATGCATGCGCAACCCTTGCAATGCGCATAGCCCTAGACCAGTGTATCCTTGTCTTATCAACATCTCTTGTAATTGATGAATCTTGATGAGGCATAATCAAATCTTTATTGACTAATGATATCCATAACAAAATTTTGTTAGTTGATGGGATCTATGTATTTTGTAGATGTCTAATCTATTGTTCATGAAATCAATGCAATGGTATATTCTGGCTTACATGGACCATCCTAGACATGTGGTGCAAACGATGGAAATCTATGATTCTTCCTAGTTTGTGGCTTTGTTTTCATTATCAGGTTGTAGTTAGCCCATGGTTCTATATGGCTGTTGGGTTGTGGTTTGCTCCAATACCAATTGTGACATCTTTTCCTTAGATGTCATGGAAAACATCAAATATACATTATATTAGACATTATTCATAAGAAGAAAATATTCAAAACATCAAGTATATGTAGCTTTCAACATTATGTGTGAGAGAAATAATAGGGAAAAAGTAGAAAGAGAAAGAAAAGAATGTTTTATTGATATGTAATATTGTATCCAGATCATGCTCTAAAAGTGTTCCTTGAGGTTTTCTTCCTTCAACATCTATCCCTTAGAGGCAGTCCATCACTACCACCATGATTCAACCTATTACCCATCAAGAAGGAATGGTCAATTCACTTCTTGTTCGGCTTCACCCAATGCTTGTGACTTGCTTTTACTAGCTCTGTTACTCCATGCCTGGCACAACCTATAATCCCATGTATAAATGCCCTAGTGAAACACCCAAAGGTTACCTTAAGAGACACATCTATTATTACAATGCACCTTTTTAGGTCTCAATTACAACTGCCATTTTGGATCTTGTTACACTAATAATAACACTTGTTATGAAGAGGCACCATCTTTGTTATACAACAACATCATTTGGGAATAGGGATGTGACATAAATTCTGTTGCAACCCCTAATGACATTAGTATGACACTAATACATGAAAGTGATGAAATATTCTTAGTCATATCCTCAATGATCCAACATAATTTTGGACATGTATGATCTTCTTAGGCAAGGTGATATCTTTGGAAGCTTTATATAACTAAGATAATCTATCTAAGAAAGCTAATTTAATTATAACTTTTAAATTTTATAAATAATTGCATTAATGAGATATCCTCATTAAGTCCAACAAAATAAAATTAAAAAATTTAAGAAAATCAAACTATGTTTTGTCCATCACATAAACACTTAACTCCATGTTAATGAAATGATTTTAGACTATGAAACCAAAGTAGCACCCTAATAGAGTTTTGTTACATGATGAAGCTATAACTTACAAATACAAAGGAAAATAAATAATATGCTTTCCCAACAAAGGACAATAAGCTCTTATTAAATAAATTTCCTTTTTAAGCTCTTCCTCCTAGGTATTTATAATTTTTTAGGTTTGTAATTAAATTTGCGTGATAGAGTACTAGATGTGGTATCACACCATGTATGGTAATGCACTAGGTAAGATAATACTCATAGTGCACTAGGCATGACACCACATCACTTATAGAAATTTACTAAGTATACATAGCCACATGTCCAAAATAAGTCCAAATTATAGGTTAAAGTACATACAAAGATTTCATTACATTTATGCTTACATAGACATACAAAAGTTGCTAATGGATGTCTCATTAGATGTCAATGTTAATGATTGTTTTAAAGAGATACTTTCACATGTATTAATATCAATATTAATGTTGTTTTCATGACATTACTCTTACATTCATGTTAATTACATTTACATCAATTTCATTTATTTAGTATTGATAAAGCATCAGTTGGCTACATTGACATAGCCATGTTGAGGCAGATCCTTGAAGCATGCCATCACATCTGTTTGAATAAAGAGTTAATTTTTGCAAGCCCCAATATTGGATATATGATATTATATACCCAATATTAGTGGCCAAGATGTGATGTCAGATATCCGATATTGCGGGATGTGTGCTGACTTATAAATATAGTTCCTGGGCACACAGTTTGGAAAGAAGTTTTATCAATAGAGTAGCTAAACTCTTGTGGTTTTATTTTGTAGTCTTAGAGAATAGTTAGTGAGTGCTTGTAGTGTAAATATAATTTAGTTGTACGGTGTCTTATTTAAGTGGCAATGTACCCGGACATATTCCATGAATGGCAATAAGGTCAAAATTGATTCTTATTCATTGCAGCACTTTGACTTAGATTAAATTTACTTTTAATGTAATTTATACTCTATGTACTTAATTAATATTTACATTTTCATGAATTTTAATGAATTGGTGGGATAGCACTTTTAATGTAATTGCTTGGTTTAACCAGTAGCATAGCACTTGGTAATCCCAATAGTGGATACATGGATTCAGGTTGTGTACAGCAAGTTGGGAACATACACTCATCACTCGTAGGCTAGTTTAGACTTTAATTTTTATTATTTATTAGTTTAAATAATTTATTTCCTTATTATCATTAGGAGTAGCATAAGGTCAAAACAACATCAAGAATCATATGCCTCACTCTGGACTAAACAATACATGACAAAGCTACCACTAGTCTAAGTGGGAAGACAACGAACTATGATCAAGGCATAATGATCTAGATGCCACCACTAGTCCCATCCATGTATTCAACTAGATTCTATGTGAATGCTTGTGATTCGTATGGTTGAGCATATGGAGTACCTCGCTACTCATCATTGGTGCCATTGCCAAGGATGGTGCTAGTTATCTAGAATAGTTATATTATACATAATCAGTGTAAAAGTATCAACAATTTATCATTTAGAAAACATTAATATTTTATTTTAATTCATACATTAAAACCATGTCTTCTTCACATAGGACCAATAACACATCATATGATGAGAACATTCATTTGAGAACTAATAGGATCTACACTAAAGAGAATTGGAGTGAACAACCTCAACTAGGAATTTTGTATGTTCATTTTCACTTTTTCTACACTCAAGGACTAGCTTCATCTAAGGCAAATAATCCTAGAGGATGTGGAGTAAGTCCTAGATCAAGGAGGGCCTCAAGGCCTAAGAACTCCTCTAAACCTAGATAAGATAAATCAAGTGACCATGGGAAGAACTAAACAAGCCATGACAATTCTCCCAGTTCCTCATCTTCCTCTTCCTCTTCAATGTCTAGTTCTAACAAAGATGAACATAGGCATAGAGATAGAGCTCCACTATGGGATCAAGATAAATATAGAAATTGAACACTAGGAAAAAATCAAAGACATCAAAATGAGCATAGAAAAAATCATCACAATCAAACAAATAGAAATATAGATTATCATCATGATGTGTTTGGTATAGATGAACCCTTGTTGGCTACTAGGGACCTATCACAAATTAGGGAGGTAGTTCAAATATCCCAAAGGCATAAAAGCAATAGCTGCATAAAATGGCTTGACATTAACAACATTTCTAAATTTAGGGGAGGCTATAATTCTGATCCACAACATCACTTACAAGACTTCCATGATTCCTGTGCCTTGCAAAATATCGAAAATAAGTGGCAAAAGCTTAAGCTATTCCCTAGGACACTAATAGATGAAGCTGAAAGTTGGCATAAATCGTTGGAACCAAATGTCATCCACCAGTGGTTTTCAATGCTAGAACTTTTTAACGGAAAATACCAAACCTATGTGAGAGTGTTAAACCTAAGAAAACAAATCCAAGGATGGAAGCAAGAAAATCATGAACCCTTGTATGTGGCCTTGGATAGATACTATTTGCTACTACATAGATGTCCCAGTCATGATTTCTCTTAAAAAGAGTAACTTTTCCACATCATAGATGGGCTTCATAATGAAACAAGGGAGACCCTTGGGATTTACACCCAAGGTTAGTTATACGAACATAAAGTGCATCAGAAACAAAGGCTAATCAAGTGAGTGGCAAAAGAAGAAGGAGAGCTATGTAAATGAGAGAATGTAGAGGAAAATAACTAGGACCCAACCCTTCAAAAGAAAAGTATCCACATCTATGATAAGGAAAAAGATGTAGCTCTTGATGAGGTGATTTCACAATAAACCTTGCTAAGACTAAATTCTATAGTTAAGCTTGAAGAAAAGCTAGATAAGATGTCAGATTGGATAAATGAGAAAGTTACAACTTATGTAGAAATCATAGAGGAGAGAGTAATGCAAAACTAAGCAAGTGACCACAAGAAAAAGAGGAAAAAGGACTAAGAAACCAATAGGAACACTTAACGACAAAAAGGGAAAATGGCTATAGATGAACAGGCTATAGACTCAATTGTAGAAGAAGAAGATGGATATGACATATAGCTATATGATCATCTAAAGGGCTATTGCCTAGTTATGTTACACCTACATGAGTATTTGGCTTTTTCTTTGAATCCCAAGTTCATACAAAAGCAAATGCCTAGGAAATTACCTTTCTTACAAGGTAATTATAGACAGTCCTACAACCAACTGTACTATCCTGATGGGACTTCTTATTAGCCTCAAAACTATCATCAAACATAGTAGCAAAACCCATAGTCATGGGGAAGGCCATCATCAAACCAGCACTACCCTTACTACCAGCTATACCCATACCAATATTATGTTCAACAACCTATTTCCCAAATTGGTTCTACTTCCTCTACCTCAAATCACTACTACCACTCTCTCGAATATAATCATCCCGCAACATCTTCCATGAGATCACCACCTCACACATCTCATCCTTTGTCATATCCTCAATATTCTCATACATCCCTTCAGCATATGTCACTACCAACAACACAAGAAGGTTCAGCACCATAACATTAACAAAATAATGTCACTTGTGCTATGAACATACAAGGAAATGATAATGCTAGTAGATCTCCTTCACAATCTAGAAAACACCCTTTCTTGAGGATAGTTCCCATGCATAAGCACAACATTCATGGACCTACTAACTCATCAAAACCAACACAAAGCCAATCTGATGCAACAACCTTCCTCATTGGAACAAGGTCTCCTAATCATACAAAAAAGAAAATAATCATTACCACTCCAACACAAGACATAAAAAATGAACTTATCATTGTGGAGGGATAGGAAAATCCATGCATCACTAATAGTAAATGGTGCAGTTGTGGAACAACCTATAACAAAGCTAAGGAACAAGTGTATTAGCAAAAACTAGTCTATGTAGTAGCCACTAAACTAGAAGACACCCAATGGCTTGAAAATGAGAATATAAAATTATTTTAAAGATTCATAAAAGAAACTGATTCACTTATTAGTTCTATACTTAAGAAAATGGACCAAACTAAGGACTTAGACACGGATATCTTACACTTTGATTATACACAAGAAAAGGATACTAAACACGAAGACTTGGGAATTAAAATAGAAAATCAAGAAGAAGAAGAAAATAGATCCTCCAAAATGGAAATACCTTCAAGTCTAGATGAAGATACATCTCTGAATGATCCAAACAATACTATCATCAATGTTATATGTGCTACCACATGATAATTAAATTAGTAACGGTAATAGATGGGAAACCGGTGGTGTAGCCATAAGATTAGTCATGGGGGAGCTGCTCCATCTTGGTGCAAGAATTAATAAGTATTTTTCACCTTTTTTGTTTTACAATTTTTTATCATTTTCCTATTGTTTTCCAAAATTTTTTGATTCTTCATATGTTTTCCATTTCTTACTATTTTTCTTTTCTTTATATTTTTCTCTTTTCTTAGTCATTATTTTTATGTTTTATGAATGTATTTTATGTTTTTGTTAATGATATTGCCAAGTCATGATGCAAAAGTCAATGCTACGTGTTGGGTTTTTGTGCTACGCTATTAAGATGATTGGGTAAGTAATTGTGTAAAGAAGTGAGACCACCTCATCCATCCCTCTAGTTCTCTAAATAAAAGGTCTTTTTCATGGAAACAATTTGGTTTTTCTTTTATGAAACTAAAATTAATCAATAATCATTGTACCTTGAAGAAATAGGGAACAACAAATTGGGAATGACAAAGGGTGTGACCTCAAGTGGACTTGTTGGGTTCTCTTCTTGACTTCCTTCATGTGGTTTATGACTCCTCTTGGAATGTATCATCACTCCTCCATCAACCAATAAAAAGGAAGATTTGTCTTTGCATGGTGTGGTTCCCATTTCAAAAAAAATTAAAATCCAAAAAAAGGAAAAAAATAAATAAACAAAAAAAGTAAGGAAAAAGAATAATAATAATAAGAATGGAAATTCAAAGCACAGTCATTATACATAATAACGGGCTACAATCACTCATTATGGGGCTGAAAAGACATGTTATTCATGCCTAAAGGTGTTCCTCTAACTAATGCCCTTTCTTCCTTTTTCTCTTTTCTCTCTTTTTGATATGATGATTGTTCTTTGAGGTGGTTGTGGACTCATGGTGGTTAGTAGGAAGGAACACATCAATGCAAGGTCACTATTCATGGTATGGACTTGGTCTGAACTTGGATGGATATGTATGATGATCATTTTAATCATATTTTTCAAAAGAACCTATTGTGGACATGGTCAAGTACCTTACATCTTAATCTATGCAATCTCTCCTCATCCCATTATTCACCTCAATGTTGCATGCAATTATGAGCCTTTTGGTTTTTTGTAGTATAGTGTAACATCCCAATCATAGAAGTTGTGTGTTATTTGGAACAAAGGCATGGTGTACATTTAACTTCTCAAGTGCCCATGGACATCTATAGAAGTGGTTATGCAAGGGCATTATAGCAAGAGCTTGCTTTGGGGAGAACTCACTTGCATAAGTTTTGTTGGTCATGGCTTTGGACTAAACTTCACATCTTCTAGAACATTAGTAACAATTTCTTTGAATTTATGCATAATTTTGGGACTAATTCTCATTCATTTCATTAATTTTTCCTAGTTTTCTATTTCCATATCCATTAATATTTCTTGAAAATATTCTGAATTAGACCTTTGGATTCCATTATTTGAAAAATTCTATGCTTTGAAATTTTTGAAATTTTTAATATCATATTTTCAAACATTGTGGTAACTAATAGTAATTGATCAAAATAAGATGAACAACATGATGATTCTAGTTACCTCATAGCCTTGGGCATAGTACATTGTCATTACCTTGCACTTAAATGCAAACTAAGGGATTCAAAAAGGGTTTATTATTAAAGGAAAATTTACCAAAACTAATGTTGATCCTTTGGTGAATACAGGTGATGCTCAAAGAAATGCTTAGGAAAGAAGGCCCTTTACTAGGCATGAAAATGAAGCCAAGAGGGGAACAATGGAGGATATGCCCATGGATAAATTGTAGCACATATATGATAGTAGCTTAAATATCACATGTTTGCTAGATCCATGGGACAATGAGAAGAAATTTTAGTCCATCCTTCAAGAATGTTCTGCATAACCAGAGAAGCATTAACATAACAATCAAGGTTGGAGGTTTGCCATTGCTAGAGGCAATAAGAAGAATCATCTTCAATGGATTTTTGAAGACCTCTACAAATTTCATAATCTTCAATGTCTGTCTAGTCTTTTTGTCACTCTATCATTTTTTATGCATCCACTTGAATAAAAGTTTGTAATGTGGCATTCAAAGTTATTCAGTAGTTAGCATCAATCAATAATCCCATCATTTCCATGTTTTGTAAGAAAAGCTCGATCATGTTCTATTAACTCAAGGATGGGTTTCTACTCAGTTG
>MNCI01004733.1:33366-72626 GCA_015680685.1 Gnetum montanum
TAGTGTGGATCTAAGTTACTTGTACAATATCTTATTTGAGTGGTAATGTATCTAGACATATTCCATGAATGATACTAAGATCAAGATTGATTCTTATTCATTGTAGTACTTTGACTTAGATTAAATTTACTTTTAATGCAATTTATATTCTATGTACTTAGTTAATATTTACATTTTCATGCATGTCAATGAATTGGTGAAATGAGCACAACTAGTTCCAAGCATAAACACATATTCGCTTGGTAATCCTAGCAGTGTTATTGCTTGGTTTGACTAGTAGCATATCACTTGGTAATCCCAATAGTGAATACATGGATTCAGGATGTGTACAACAAGCTGGGAATGGACACTCATCACTTGTAGGCTAGTTTAGCCTTTAATTTCTATTTTTAATGAGTTTAAATAATTAATTTATTTATTATCATTAGGAGTAGAATAAGGCCAAAATAACATCAAGAATCATATGCCTCACTTTGGATTAAACCATACGTGACAAAGCTATCACTAGTCCAAGTGGGAAGATAGCGAACTGCAATTAAGGAAAAATGATCTAGATGCTACCACTAGTCCCATCCACAAAATTCAACTAGATTGTGTGTGAACACTTATGATTTTTATGGTTGGGAATAGGGGGTACCTCATCACTCATCAAGTATGGTGTTGAATAAAAAACATTCATGTTATATTCCTTGTGTTTTCTTTTAAAACATTCTTTATGTTAATGTTGATAAGAAAGTGTGGATTAACCTATAGCTAAAAAAAGAATAATAAAAATTAAAATATTTGATTCACCACAAGTCATGGTATTATAGCCTGAGTCATGGTCTTTGTACAATGAGCTGATCATGAGTCATGATATTATAGCATGAGTTTTCCATGTATCATGATGTTTGAAAATACAAAAAATATATATATTAATTATATCATGGTTGAACCAAGATTCATGATCTCTAATCATGAGTATACCATAATTTGAGGTCTAATTCTAAAAAAAATGATGATCACACCATGAGTCATAGTGTACTTACCTTATCTTTGAAGCTTACCATGAGTTGGCCATGAGATATGATTAATGTCATGGAATGACATAAGTCATGGTCTATAAAAGGTTCAATTCTATAATACCATAAGTCATGGTGAACTTGTGGTCTATTTTCCTTTAACTTCATGACTTGTCCATGAGTCCTAATTAAATTTTTTTTTACTAATATCATGAGTTTGAATTATGATACTTTAATGAATTTTGGTTATGTAGATTCATCACAAGATGATCTATAGTTTGGAATGAAGATATTAGAGATTCTTTCTTGATAAAATTTGTAGATTAGATCAAATTATAGATGATATTTAAACTTCTAGGCTATTTTTCTTTCATGATGAAAACTTGTGAAAATTTGAAATTAAAGTATCGTAATAAGAATGCTCAATAAAATGTAAAGAATGTTGAGTCTAAATAATGAATATAAAAGAAGGCTATTGACATTTCTAATTGGAATTAATGAAATAATGTTGAAATCTAACTTGGTAACAAAGGAAATTGTTGATGAAAAGAAAACAAATGTTTTATGAAATAGGAACAATTGTGATGGAAAATGATTCTTGAAGAAAATTACTAAAAAGAGCTTTTATTGCAGAAAAAATAAGTCATTACATCCATGTATGACCTTACAATATTTATAGAAAATGATTAGGTCCATAGTTAGGAAATTTGGGAAGTCATTCCCCATAATAAGAAAAAGAAATTAATGCAAAATAAAGGTGAGTTGTAGAAAAAATTAATTACATCTTTTCATCAACTTAAGAAAATAAGTAAAAAAATATTTTTAACTTCAAAACTTTTGTCTTCATATCGGTAGAAGCATTTTTCACTATTATTAATAGTTCCTTCTTTAGTTTGTAATTTTTTCTTCTTTTTTCCTTTCTTATTATCTTCTTGATGCCTATATTGTTGCATAAGTGCCCATGCCTGTAATGAAGAAGAAATTTGATAAGCAAGTCTACCAATGTTTCATTGGTATTTACATGTAATGGTCTGATATTACCCTCCTTTACTTCTTGCTTGATGAAGTAGTATTTTACATCAATATGATTTGATTTTTTATGAAGAACATGTTCACCTAAAAGTTGTATGGTTAAAGTGTTATCAAAATATAGATTGATGGAATGTTCTACATGAAGACCAAGATTATTCATAAGTTTTTTTAGTCATAGGATGTATTGAGTACATTTCTTCATGAAAAAAAATTTTTCTCTACAAGTTGAAATACTAACATATATTTAATTTATTAATTCCTAATATATAGCATTGTTTCCATGAAATATTATAGCTCCATACATAGACTTTTATCATTATGATCACCTCCCTAAATTAGCATCTAAATAAGCATGAAATTATTCATCTCCTTTAGTATAAATGATTCATGATTTTATGTATCTTTCACATATCTTAGTACATAGATGAGAGAATTGAAATGAAACTATCTAGTCTCTTACATAAACCTTGATAAAAGAGAGGTGGTAAATTTTGGAACTAGTATTGTATGACAAAGAAACCTAAGTACTTCAATTATGCTTTTGTACAATGTTTCATTAACTATAGTTATGTTATCTTTGTTCTCCATATTATTATTTGAGGGAAAGGAATTTTGATGGTCTTTCTTTTGATAATTTTTTATTTTTCTAGGATGGTTATATAATATTTTGTTTTATGAACTCTGATTTCCTCCTTAGCTTAGTCAACTTGTATTTCAAGAAAATACTTCAATTCCCCTAGGTCTTTTATTTCAAATTTTTTCTTCATGTATGTGTTAAAGTATTATATTATTTTATCATTTTTGGTTATAAAAGTAATATTATCTGCATGTACAAAGATTATTATGAAGTTCTTATTATCATGTTTAGAGTCCAAGATTAGTTTAAACATGTAAGATGAGTATCCTTTTTTAAGCAAGTAGTCATTAATTCTATGGAACCAAGCTCTATGAGCTTGTTTTATGCCATATAGAGCTTTCTTTAATTTGCAAAATTTGTCTTTCTTTCATTTGATGGTGCACCCTTCTAGTTCATAAATATATACTTCTTCATTGATTTTCCATTTAGAAAGGCTGAATTTACATCTATATAATGTAGTTTAAATTTGTAATGAGAAAAAATTTCCTCATAGTTTATGTATTTCTTTTATTTGAATTCTCTTTCTACAAGTATTATTTTTTGTTTAATGACTCCTTCTTTTTTATTAAATTTTATCTTTTATGAGCACTTGCAATAAAGTATCTTATTTGCTTTTGGTTTATCAACTAATTTTCATGTTTAGTTTTTTATGATTGCTTCATATTCTCTGTCTATGGTTTCTTTCCAATTTTTTATTTTTAAGGTTTATTTTACACTTTTTTATTCTAGAGAAAAAGCCAAGTATGCTATGTTGTTGATCATCTTTGATCTAGTTATTCTTCTTTCAACATTTTTGTCCAACATTTATTCTTGCGATTATCTCTTTTTACTCATAGTTTAGGATTATTTTGAACTCTAGCCTTTCATATGAAATCTAGAAATCTTTTGTGCTAAATTTGTTCTCCATGAAAGAAAAATTTGTAGATGAGTATATTTTTTTCTATGTGATCATAGCAAGTGTATCCACTTGTTTTAGTATCATAGATTAGAAAAATAAGTTTCTTTCCTCTACTATCCAATTCATCTATGAATTGTTTTGGATTCTTGACATATAATGGTGACATCCAAATTTTTTCATGTATTTTATATTTCGAAGTTTCTTTTAGAAGAGTTTGTATGAAGAATTATCATTATCATTACTACTAATTATCCTATTGATAATGTGCATTTCTACATTCATGGCCATGCTCCAAAAATATTCAGAGATGTAAGCATTTTTAAAAAATATTTTAACATGTATTACAATTTCTTTTTCTTATAATACCATTTTATTATGGATTATATCTATATGTGGTTGATAATCATAAGTTGGACATGTGTTATGGTTGATAATCATAAGTTGGGCATGTGTCATGGTTGATTCCACAAGATGATCACAAGTCCTAGTCTATGAAAGGATCAATTCTAAAATACCATGAGTTATGATGGACTAGTAATATATTTTCCTATAATACCATGACTTAACTATGAGTTTTGGTCAAACTTTTTTTCATAGATATCTTAAGTTTGAATGATTGTAAGTCATTGAAATTTGATTATGTATATTTACCATGGAATTTTCTATACATTGGAATGAAGATCTTAGAGATTATCTCTTGATAAAATGTTTATATTGAATCAAACTTATATGTGACCTTTAAACTTCTAGATTGATCATTTTTTATGATGAAAACCTATGAAAAATTTAAACAAAAGTGTGATAATAAGAATCTTAGATAAAATGCAAAGCTTGTTGAGTCTAAATGATAAATATTAAAGATCATTCTTGATATAGTTAATTGGAATTAATGAAATGATTCTAAAAGCTAATTTAGTAACAAAGGAAATTGTTGATGGAAAAAATAGATGCTTTATGGAATATGAGTAGTTGTGGTGACAAGATGATTCTTGAAAGAAAAATCATAACAAGAGCTTTTATTGTTGTAAAACTAAGTCATTAAATCCATGTAAGGCCTTATAATTTATAGGAAATGATTAGGGCCATAATTTGAAAATTCGAGAAGTTATTTCCCATAATAGAAAAAGGAAATTAATGCAAAATAAAGGTGAATTGGGAAAAAAATAAATTTCATCTACCCATTAAGTCAAGAAAATAAGTAAAAAATATTTTTTGCTCTTAAAATTTTATTTTCATATAGGTATAGGAATTGTATACTATTATTAATACTTTACATAACATGACATCAATAACATTATTGTTAGTTCAATGTTGCATGTAAAAATATATGAATAAATTTCATTATATTAATTGTATGACATAATTGATTCTTACAACATTATGTTTTTATAACATTGAGTTTTTAATATTGCTATTTTTGGTTTAACATTGTATGAAATATGCTAATTTTAGATTTATTGTAATATTCTTTTACATTATTTTCACAGCATGTTTCTAAGATTTCACATATAATCTTTGATGTTGTAATGTCAATTTCATTGTTATATTCTTGGGTGTCAAATTTGAAGCATTGTTTTAACATTTTGTAGATGATCTTTGATGTTGTGTAATTGTAATTAGTTGTACCTTATTGGATGCTCCAACATCAATGTTAGTTTCATGACATTGTTTCCACTTCATGTAAATAGGACTTCAAATGCAAAAAGTTAACTAAAAAGTTATAGAAATCATTTATCGATTGAACATGTCTCATTGTTTCATTACATTACCAAAGTTCGTGTCATGTTAGTTGCTTTATTTAGATATTGCATATAATAGTTGATGAGCAGTGAGGTACCCCTATGCCCAACCATATGAATCACAAGCATTCATGCGCAATTCAGTTGAATTTCACGAACATTGTAGTTTTTAGTGCACTAGTCTTCTAGGAAGTGAATCTTTGCCTTAATGTCAATCGTTGTCTTCCCAATTAGACTTGTGACATACAATGGTATGGTTAAGTGGAATTGAGGCATTTGATTTTTATCATTTGGTATTTTATGGTTTGGTGTTCAAATGAAGATAAAAGTAATTGGATTAACTAATTTAAATTAACATATTAACTAGTGTCTAATTGGTTCTAACATAAGCATCTGATCCTACTTTCTACACATGTCCTAAACCCACATATCCATTGCTAAGTTACCAAGTGCTATGTTACTAGGTGTACCAAGTAATAATGTTGTTGGGATTACCAAGAAAATATATGTTATGCTCAAAGTGGTCATACTTATGTGATCAATCTATCTTTTTTAATTGCTTCATTAACTTAATTACTAGAAAATATTTGATAAATAATTGAAAACATTTAATAAATAAAATATTTAATCTATCCAAAGTGCTACAAGATTTATCAGAAAGCTCATCTTTATTATTGCACACACTATCGTGCTCAGGTACAACAATGCTTGAATAAAGATCCGTACACTCAATGATTCATGCTACGAGCACTCAAGAGGAAAATTGTAACTCTCAAATAAACAAAGTGCAAGAGATTCACTACTAAAAAATCTCTGTTGCCATAAATTTAGCTGGTGGATGCATATTTATAGCTGAATACAAACATCATGTTGATGGGGCCTCATTGATGCATGATATGTTGCTTCGACGAGGCCTCGTTGACGTAGCTAACTAAACTGTGACTCATCATACCCTCATGACTAAATGAAAAATCATCCTTAAGTTCTTTTACAAAATTGGGAAGATATGGGATTATTAACTAACTTTCCTCAAACAAAATAGATTGACTAACTTGATAAAAAATGGAGTGCTCAAGTGTATGGATCGACACATTACAAAAAATGATGGTATTCAGGACACAAAATTGAAGACCATAACATGAATCTTCAAAATTGGATAGCACGTTCCTTGATGGTGTGAATTTTTGTGGAGAAGATTAGATAGTCCTAGGTGGTCATGGGTTTTGAGGTTCTAAGGAACCTTCAACTGACTTCATGCATAGGCAGTGGTCAAGGTGGCTGCAGCTATCCTACTACTACTGCAACTTCTAGCAAAAGGCATAAAGCATCTAGTTGTGCTTTCATTTTCTCCTTCTTACTTTTGGGATTTTGCGTCATCCACACAACTTTGCCAATGTGGGTAGGAACAAGAAGATCTGAAGGACATGAGATTTCTAGATACAACTCCTTAGCATTGATGAACCAAGTAGCAAACTATTTGCATTTAATGTCAAAAAATTTGACTATGTCTTTCAGCTATTAGTAATCACTCATCCATTTGGCTAGGTTCTCAACAATTGATCGTTGGTCTATGAATCATGCTTTGAGAACTGCAAGTTCATTATTTGCAGTTTTAAGCTTCAGATTAGTGTCTTTTTGGTGCTTGAACTCTACCTCGTATAACAAATATGAGCTAGCCCCTTGTTTCTCTAGCTTTGATTGTGGTCATCCGGTAATTAGCATTGCTAAGTTTGCATAATGAAAATTGGCTAGCTCCATGTACTCTATCATTTCTTTGATTTGCAACTCCTTTAGGTGGATCTCCACTTTATTGTAGGCATCAATCCCATCAATGATGGTTTGTGAAACCTCTCTTCCTTGTTGAAGTTACTGGATGGCTTCATTTATTTTCACCTTTGCCATTTGGATGTGTTTCTCATTAACTTCCTTTTGCAGGCTAACTTGGTCTTTGTAGTGATTCTTCACTTTTTAAAACTTGGGAACCTTATTCTTCTAGGCAGAGATCTCGATGGTAGAATTTTAGTGCAAGACACAAATTTCCTCCATTGACAAATTTCAATTCTCTGCTACTAATCTCCTTAATTCAGTGTTCACCTTGGCAAGCTACTCCTACTGTTGATGAATAAATTCTCACTTTTGTTCCTTCTGGGCATCAACATTGCACATGAGATGATTCTATGTGGTCAAAGTCTCGTTCTCCTAGCACATCTAAGTCAAGTCCTTTTGAATTGAATATATTTTCACTTCAGCTATGAATTGGTTGAAGATGGTTGTTACTACCTCCTCCTTTGCTTTCTTAAATCATTCTTAAAGCTATAGTAAAGCCTCATCTCTTGTTACTACTGAGCTAAGGATTACAGGATTAGTAAGGTGGGCATGTAGTTTAGCAACCTTCATGACCAAGTGTTGATTTTGTTCTTGAGCCATTTCAAGTTGCCCCTCCAAAATGATGCAGTTCTCCCTTACATCTAGCAACTCTGACTAGGTTGCGATGATGTTTTTCAAAAAAATCAAAGATGTTTGGAATTAGTTTCCTGGTCCCCATCACTCAATCTAGCAATTATTCATGATGGGCTATGTTCAAATTCTTATTGGCCATTCCTACAAACATTCGCATGTCTCAAACTGTAGATATGTCTAATACAAACATTGTAGGTGCATTTAATGCTTCAACAACATGATCAGCAACAACTTCAACCATTGTTTCCTACCCTTGGTGTTGCATCACCAGGATAGTTGCTCCTTTTCCTTCCTCTAAATGCATCAAGAAAGTGGGGATATTCCTAGAGATTTCTAGGAATAAATGGTGTTAATATAATGATACCATCACCTTCAAAGCATTGGGATTTAACCTCATAGGCAACTGCATTTGTTGGGTAGAGAAAATTGGTCCACCCCTCTTCATCTAGTTGACTATTCAGGCCACCTCATTAAGGTGACTCATTGATGGTCTATATACAAATAGATCCATCTCACTTATTTTGGCATGTTGCTTTTACTCACTCAAGAGCTACTCTGGGATTTTGTGCAAGCGCTCAATGGAAACATGAGCTTCTAGCATTGTTTCTTAAGTGGATGATGGTGGTGGATACTCCTCTTCTTGATTCATCATTAGCATCTTATATTTCATGATTTCAGACCATGAGGCCAAAGGAGCATGCTTGGTTGTATCATTGAAGTAGTGGATGATACCTACCCTTTTATAGAGTTTTTGAATAAGGCATGGAAAGGGCAAGGTTTTTCTTCCATGTTTGTTTTCTTTGAAATGCTTCTTAGTCTTTAAGTAGATTATTTGTGGAAGGTTGATGGGAAATTTCTCACTTAGAGCAATGTATGCTTAGGTGGAGAAAGTGGTCACCTTGCATGGCCTCACCATTGGATTGAGGTGATAAGTTGTAATTTGAAATAGATTCACTCCATTGGCATGAGTGTGTTGTACTCCTTATGATTAACCTTATAGCATCATTGAGTCCACTTCTTCTTGGCCTCAGGATTACCTTTCATTGATAGTTCTGTCAACTATGTCCTGGTGTCAGGCAATCCTAGTTCTTGCATGGTAGCTTTGGCTAAGTAGGACACTTGAATGTCCTTGATCTCGATAGGACCCCTGGCCTTCTATTATTCCAGAAGAGATATGTCTCTTCCATGTACCATTTTCCACTGTTTTTAATGATTGGCCACATGGAAGAGGTTTGTAGTTGAGTCTTAACATTTGTTAGAGATTTCTCTAAGAATGGTCTGAAGTTGATTTCCTAAAGAACTAATTGTTGGATTTCTTAGGACTTGATGATGTCAAGGCAAGCTTGAGTCAAAGTGACTTCAAGCCTTGGCATGGGTCTAGGCACTTCTCCTCACTATGATTGCTCGATGGAAACTTCTTCTTCTAGAATCTATCAAATAGATTCCACTTTGGGCTCCTCAAAAAGAGGTCCCATTGCATGGGTTACCTTCAGTAGTTCTTGGACTTGTTCTTGTTGGCCCCTTCTAGCTCTAGGTTGCTTCTCCCTTGGTTGAGAGGGTTCTCCTTCCTATAGGCATTTTGGTTTTGGTGTCATCTGTAATCACAATGAGACCATGGGTTAGCAATCATTGTGTAACTTTCAAAAAAATTAATGTTTTTATATTATTAAGGTTATTAACCCTTTGGAGGAGTTAGAAAAATTTCCAAAAAATTTCATCAATTTTTCATTGAAAACCTTCAGGTTTGCAGCCCCCATGATAAAGATCTTACCTTCAATAAGTGCAAGATCAAAAAACCGAGTGATTTGAACAAATAGTTGGGAAGTTATGGGCTCTAGAAAAATTGCAAAACCTCCCCATGTGTTATGAGTTAAATGTCATATATATTATTTTTGTGATGCATCAACAAGGCCTCATCAATAGGGCCTCGTTGATGTAGCTATTAACCACCGTGAATGACCATTGACTTTGGTGAAACTTGCAAAATACAAAGAATTTTTGAATGAAATTAGGGTCAAATGAAAGTGCAAAAGGACAAGAACAATATGAAAACATGAGAAGAGTGTGTTTGATGAGTGGTGAGGTACCACTACACTCAATCATACGAATATGAGCATTTCACACATGATCTAGTTGAATTCCAAGGACTAAGTGCTTATGCGCCCTTTTGGAACAAGGACGAGTTGGTTGATCATTGTCTTCCCAAACTTACTTGTATGTCATGATTGTATGGTGAAGTAAGTTTGAGGCATATGATTTTTATAGCTTTTATGTTTTTATTTCCTATTGCTTATAAGGGAGGAGAGAGAGATAACTAAGTAACTAATTTAACTTAGCTACTGATTAACTAGGATTTAACTAATCCTAACACCAGTATCCATTCTCACTTTCCATACACATCCTGAACCAGCACAACACTACAAGGATTACCAAACACTAATCATTACTAGGTTACCAAGTGTTACACGTATGCTTGAAGTGATCGTACTGTGTGTGCTAATAACAGAAATGTGAAGTGCATAAAATAAAATAAAATAAATGAGTAAAAAAATAAATCTCAAGTGCTACAAGGATGAATCCAAGAGCTCATCTTTATTTCCGTACACAAGGTTTTCTTAGGTACACAATGCTCGAATAAAAATTCATCCACACTTAGACCTTCTACTGTGGGCAATTGGAAAATACTCTAACTTGACTCCTAAAAGAATTGTAAAAGCCTTCCCTTGAAATAATTCTTTCCAAGAATTCCTCCCTAAATTTTTCACCTGGGCACTGTATTTATAAGCTTGGGAGCAACTACTCTAATAATTAGAAAAACTACCACTCTAATTTTAGAGAAACTACCACTCTAATTTTAGAATAAACTACTAGAGTAACCACTCTCATCATACCCCCACAACTGAATGAAAAATCGTCCTCAAGTTTCTTACAAAATATTGGGAAGGTATGGGATTATTGACTAATTGACAACTGACAATGGAATCGGATGACAAACTCAACATGCCTAGTGAACGGATCAATAGGCATATTACAACATTAGTGTTCATGACCATTGTGGTGAAGACTCCTACATAAATGACATCCAAGCCTTTATTTGGCAGCTTTTAGAGAAAGAGAGAGAAAGAAAATGAAGCATGTTGCCACCAATGATAAGATTACGCCTTCTGTTGTTTATCCATAGCCACACCACCAAACTTTCTCCTTTTGTAAATGCTCCAGTTCTAGTCTATCCTGAGTGCTTCCTCCAAGCCTAGTGCATTTTTTATATGATTTCCATCTGCACACACAACACAGTCACCAATGAGCAAGGATAGATCAATCTTAATGTAGTTGATACCCTCCCTCGATATGAAGTACATTGGCTAAGTTGTGGTTATGGCAGAAACTAGTTCAGAGGTTTATTATAGGTGACTACCCAGGGTGTAGGGGTTAGGCAAATAGTAAAATGGAGAAAATTGAAAAAATTTTGCTAGGGCCCCCACGACTAAGAGCGAACCTCCAGTAGCTATAAGATGGAAAAATATGAGGAACAAGAAAGATGGGAAAAAATATCAATGGCAATGCCAATAAAATGGATGCATGGATGGGGATGAAACAAGAAATGATTGATTGTAGGAAATGTTTAAGGAAAAGAAGTTAACAATTTCACCAAAAAGAAATGCCAGTGGGTCCTCCCCAAAGCAGGCTCATGCCTTTTATGCCTTGACAAACTCACAAACCAAAGAGTCTGTAGGCTTTAGGAATGTCATTTGGAAGCAAGAGTTAAAAAATTACCCATAAGAATTCACCAAAGAAAAATAATGCATCAACCCAAAACAGACTAATGATAAAATCGACAATGATGTGGAAAATGGGAAGAAAGATGGAGAGGAGAGAATGGAATGGAATCCCAAGAACAAGGTTGTGTAAAGCCCCTTGTGTATTTTATGGTTAATGTGATTGAGTAGAACTCATCCCAAATCCAGACTTAAACAAAACACATCCAGTGACCTCACATCAACACACTTGACCAATCCATCCACTTGAAGTAAAAGGAATTCTTCCACAAAGAGTCACCACCATTTTGAGGAGAGCGAGATGGAGAAGTAGAAAGTGAGAAAGGGCATTAGTTAGAGGGAACCTTCAGGCATGGGTAACATGTCTTTCTAGTCCCATAACTAGTGCTTGTAGCCCATATTACTTTATTATGTCTAAGGGGTGTGCTTTGAATTCTCACTCTTTTCTTTTTGTATGAGAGCCACACCATGCAAAGACTTATTTTTATTCACTTGGCTTCCTGATTTTTGAATAATTTCATAATGGAAAAAAACCAAAGAAAAGCATCCAAGCACCCAAATGCATCGAATCCCCTTGAAGTCACATCCTTTTCATCTTTTGAGTCTTTCCTTGGATTGAAAAATACTCAGCCACCAATTCATTAAAGTTTACTTAGAAAAAGAGGGACTGTACAGTTCCAAGCCAAAGGAGATCATAGAGTTGTATGGATGAGTGGACGACATGGACTCATTGCCTATTTTACCAAAAGAATCATACCTTAATATCAGCATCATAATTCAAAGGTAAAAACCAAACATTAGTAATCAATATGATATAATTCAATCCATCATCATGAGCACTTATTAGATGATGAATAAAATTAAATAAAGCAAACAAAGAAACAGTAAAAACATGAATGATGGTGTGAAACAAAAATAAGAAAAGTTGAAAGAATGTGTAAAAAAAAGTGTAAAACAAAAATTTAAAAAGAATTGCAGGCCTAGAACTATTAGCATAGGTGACAATTTTCCCCATGACTAAGTTGGAAGGAGGAGATTCAAAATAGTAAGCAGGGTTGTTCATCAAGAGAGGTAGCATATGTACTAGCTATCCTAAGCTCCTGGAAATGTTTGGTTTGTTGCATGTTGACCATAAATTTCTTGTCCAGGCTCTCAGGTTTGTATATTGTCATGGCCCCTGAAAGAAAAGTTGCATAAATAATATAAGGTCCTTCCCACAGTGTTTGAAATTTAGTACATTGTGGCACATGTGTGGGATTCCAATAGAGAACCTTATCTCTTGGTTGATATTTAAATTTCCTAATCCTTAGGTCATGAAATTGCTTATTGAATGCCTTGTGCAATTGGTCAAATGATAGGGAAGCTATTCGATTTTCATCTAGCAAGTTAAGGGTTACTAACCATTGTTTCTATGCTAGATCAAGGTCGAGGCTAAGTTCACATGCCATGGATAGTGTACGGAGGTAGCCAGTATGTCCAAGGAATGATCGAATATCTTTGATAGTTTCTGGTTGATGGGTAATTCCTTGGATAATTTTGATTTTCTTAGGGTCTACCTTTATCCCTATGTGTGAGATTTTGAGCCCTAGTACTACATCTTCTTGGACCATTAAATGAATTTTCTGCTAGTTGAGCCTCAAATTGGTTTCTACACATATTTTTAACACTTGATCCAACTAGTCCAAGGCTTGATCAAAGTTTTCTCCTTAAGTGGAGAATTTGTCCATAAAGACCTCCACACCATTTCCTATCTACTATTGGAAGATGCTTAGAATTAGTCATTGAAATGTTGCAGGGGCATTGCACAAGCCAAACAACATCTGTTTGTATGCAAATGTTTCCCAAGGACTAGTGAACGTAGTCTTGGCTTGGTCTTCTAGGGCTATTTGTATTTGATTATATCTGCTATATCCATCCAGAAAAATGTAGTAGCAATGCCTTGCGATGGTGTCTAAGACTTGGTTAACAAATGGCTATGGAAAGTGATCTTTGAATGTTGCCATATTTAGTAGCCTGAAATCTATGCACACCCTCCATTTGCCTCCCTTTTTAGGCACAATAACTAAGGGGCTAACCCATTCACTATTAGCAATGGGGTATATGAACCCAGTGTTGAGAAGCTGTTCGATTTCTTCCTTGACTACTTGCTTTAGCTTTGGGTTCAAATGCCTCTGTGGTTTTCTTCAATGCTTCATGGAGGGGTCAGTGTAAATCTTATGTTGGAATATCCTAAGATCTATTTCGGTTAATTCAGGATATGACCAATGGAAGGTTTTTGATCATATATTGATTACCTTTAGTGGTTCTTCTTTCTGTTGAGGAGTAAGCTTAGCATTGATAATTACCAATTTTCTTTTTTTAAGGAATGTGTATTCTATACCGATGGACAATGGTTTCAACTCAAGGGGCTCTTGCTTAAATTTCTTAGGGATTTCCAACTTCTCCCAGTTGACATTTTTAAGGTTAAGACTTGGAAGTTGGAAGTGGACTTGCTCTAATGTGTCTATGCTACTGATGTAAGTGCAAGTCAAACCCTCAATTGCTTCCATACATATGAGTGAACTGCTTTCTTGATCAGCTATTAGCCACTAGGTGCCTTCCTGTTGTGTGGCTGCTGCATACAGGCATCTTTGTATGTTGATCACTTGTGCACACTGATTGCATGCAAGAAATGTTAAACTTTGCACAAACCATAACCTCTACATGCAATTACACCCTGTATCATTGTATGCAATGCATGAAACTTTCTTCTTCTTGATCTCTCTAAATGTATTTTCCTCTATTATTTCTAGGGAAAGATCGTAGATTCCTAGGTGTGCATCAATGGTGCTTAGCCATGCTCTTCCCATTATGATTAGGAAGTTCCCCCTACCATTGTTTACCTAAATCACTAGGAAGTTAGCTGGGTATGACCAACCACAAACAGTGGTAATAATGTCTTTCACCAGTCCCAATGGGATAGTGATGGATTGGTTGGCCAACTCTAGATGGATGTTGCTATTTTTTAATGGAGGTAGGTTCTAGGCCTTGTACATTTCTTGAGAAATCAAGTTGACATCGGAACCTGAATCCAAAAGAGCCTTGCACAGTGCATTTCTAGTGATTTGTAAGTATATTAGAGGACTCCCAGGATTAGAGAATTTCTTGGGAAGGTGGCCAGCTTTGATTCTAATCAGTGAAGGCATGTGTTAGCATGACCGTATGTGTTGAGTGTAGTGGTTGAGTTGAAGGAGGCTTTGAAGTTTTGATTGATACTAAGGCATCTAAGAAATCAACCACTTGTGATTGCAAGGGCTTGGTTGGACTGTTGGTTCTAAAGAAAGGTCTTTTTTTAAGGTGTTTTTTGGAACCAACAATAGGTTGAGAGTTAACAGCCCTCATGGCGTTATGTTGTTGTGGCTGGGTAGCGATTTCACCTTGCATCGTGGGAGTAGGTGGTAGTGGAGCTATTGGTGGAAGAGATGTAGCTAAATGAGAAGGATGATATGCTTACAGAATATTGCCTCTAGAAGAGGGGAGTCCCATAATACTCATGGGCTCATGTGGGAAGATTGGCTACTGCACGTAATATCCATATGGGTCAGGTTACCGGTAAAGATATTGTTGCCTTGGTGGTGGCATTCCCCATGATTGTGGGTGCTGCCACTATTGATATTGCTCAATCAATTGTGGTGGAGTTCCACTGGGATAATATGTTAAGGGTTGGTGGAACTACCTTGGGTTACCTTGAGGATAAGGTAAGCTTCAGGGTGTTTGCATTTTGTTTAATTGTGGGTTGAGTGCATACACCGCATACTCCTGCAGATGTGAGATTACAAAGCAACATCCCTTAGGATGGTCATATTGACATATCTCACATCCACTATCATTATTTTTTTCTGAATCAACAACCTTTTCAATGATGGTAGCTTTGCCCTTACCCTTACTACGTGCATGTTCAGCCTCTTTCTTTTTTCTTTTCGCACTACCTTACTCTCTAGACTACTCTACTATTTTAAGAACAGTTTGAAATCTATTGTCTAAGGAATCCTAGATTTGGTCTACCTTTGCCGAAACTTCTGATGTCATCTTTTAGATAGGAAAAGTTTTCCTATTCACCATCTCTTTGAGTGGTGACTCTTCTTCATCCTCACAAAATCTTACTCCCCTCTACTGAAGGGAAGGATCTTGGTTATACTCTTCTACACTTTCTCTCTTTCGTATCTCACCTTCTTCCTTAGCAACTTGCTCCAATAGTCTTTGAATTTGATGGGACCTACGCTTGGATAGTCTTCCTTGGGCATAAGTCCCAAGGGTTCTTCTCATTTCATGCCTAAGCCCATCCACGAGATGGTGCAGTTGATCCCTTTGTGAATAATCATTGTTAGGACAATGATGTAACAGTGCATAGTATTAGCCCATGGTAGCATCCAAGGGTTCATGTCCTTCTTGTTTTCAGCCTTGGATTTGCGTTCGTAAGTTAGACACTTGGGAGTACATTTGGTACTTATTGTTGAATAATTCTAATAGAGTACTCCATCTACAAATAGAATCCAGTTCTAAGGACTAGTACCAGCTTTCTGCTTCTTTAACTAGTGTCCATGGGAACAAATTAAGTTTTTTTCCATTCATTCTCTATGTTTTGTAATGCACACACATCTTGGAATACTTGTAAGTGATTTTGATGATTAGAATTGTATCCCCCTTCAAATCATGAGATATTGTTCATATCTAATCTCTTTATCCTACTATCTTTCTGGTGCCTTGTTGGAATTATAATAGCCTTAGTTATGTCTAACATACTTTGAGTAGTGAGTAGGTGTTCATCATGATCATCTCATCCATGGTGTCTATGATTCCTACATTGTTCCCTACTCTTCCTTATTCTATGTCATGACTCTCTAAAGTGCCCTTGTCCCCTTTCCTGGATGTTTTGTCTAAGACTTCCACTTTTCCTACCTTTATCTCCATGGTCTTTTTCTTTATGACCACGCCCAGATATTGAAGGAGAGGGTGAAGGAGATGATGAAGGTGAAGAAGAAGGAGAACCATCATCATGACAGTGTCTACTACCTTCTCTTCTATGGTCTTGGACCTGATCACGATTGCGATCAAAATGTCCACCTTTATCATGAGTTCATGTTCCTTTTTTGGATCCTTTGTGCCCATGGGTATCAGGACCTGGGTTATGAATAGTTGAATGAAGGTCCTGATACACAACCCCTTGGCCAAAGTCAAGGGGAGGAACATTTTTGTGTGGTCAACTACCTAAGGTAGGTTCACCACCCTCATTTTCGCTTAAGACATGTGGGGCATCCTAGGACCACTTACCCTTCAAATACTTATGATGCCTCTCCTGTTGCAAGTTCCTTTAACGTTGTGCCTTTATGGTATTGTATTATCTCGATTCATGGTCTTGCACAACGTATTATACGTGTAAGTGCGGCATGCCAATTCATGTGAGATCTTGAAGAAGCATGCTCAGGACTGAACGATTGGGAGGTAACACTATGTTTCCTTCTAAGTATCACCAATGTAGTTGTTCATATTGATGGAGGATAAATGTGAATTTTGGTATATACTCATTAGAATGAATATATACCACTTGAACTTGTTGAGGGACTGGTAGATCAATGTCTTGTGTATTACACCGATGATTGTTTCCTATTTCAGACCTAGGTGGTGAGGCACTTTCGAATGAAGAAGGAGACATATTTTTTTGTTCAGTGTGCAATGTACTCTTGTTTATTATTTCCTAAATCAACCCTAATGGTTAGTTCCAATGATATGAATGGTTTCCTATGTTCTAGTTAGAGCACAAACAACTAAGTCCTCGGCAACGGTGCCAATGATGAGTGGCAAGGTACCCCTACGCTCAACCATATGAATATAAGCGTTTCACACACGATTCGGTTGAATTGCAAGGACTAAGTGCCTATGCACCTTTGTGAAACAAGAATGGGTTGGTTGATCATTGTCTTCCCAAACTTACTTGTATGTCATGATTGTATGGTTAAGTAAGTTTGAGGCATATGATTTTTATAGCCTTTATGTTTTTATGTCCTGCTGCTAATAAGGGAGGAGAGAGAGATATAACTAAGTGACTAATTTAACTTAACTATTGATTAACTAGGATTTAAACAAATCCTAACACTAGTATATGTTCTCACTTTTCATACACATCCTGAACCAGTGCAACACTATTAGGATTACCAAATGCTAATCGTTATTGGGTTACCAAGTGTTACATGCATGCTCGAAGTGATCATACTGTGTGTGCTAATAATAGAAATGTAAAGTGCATAAAATAAAATAAGATAAAATAAATGAAAAAGAAAATAAAATAAAATAAATAATTAAGAAAAAAAATCTCAAGTGCTACAAGGATGAATCCAAAAGCTCATCTTTATTGCCATACACAAGGTGTGCTCACGTACATAATGCTCGAATAAAGATCTGTCCACACTTAGACCTCTTGCTATAGACACTTAGAAAATACTCTAACTTGACTCATAAAATACTTCTAAAAGAATTCCCTTAAAAGACTTCATTCCAAGACTTCTTTCCAAGACTTACTCCCTAAATTGTGTGCTTGGGCACTATATTTATAGGCTTGGGAACAATTACTCTAATAATTAGAAAAATTGCCACTCTAATTTTAGAGATACTACAACTCTAATTTTAGAATAAACTGCTAGAGTAACTGCTCTCATCAATGTTGAAGCTCATAAATTTAGAAAAATGAAGAAAAATTGATTTGGGGAATGAATAAAATAAAAGGTTAAGGAGCATTGAACAGAATACCTAATGGAATATGTGAATGATAGGATTCTAGCAATGTTAGAGGTAAGGGATCTTAACTAGCCAGACCAAGAGCTATGCAAATGGATCCTCCCCATAGTAGATTCATGCCCTTGTTGCCCTTGCATAACCTTAACTAAGGAGTCCATGGGCTCCACAGTTGATTTAATGATTATGAAAAGTTAAGGACCAACCAAAAAGAATCTACTCAAGAATTCAAACACATCAGACCAAGACATAGAGGATAACATAGAACATAGAAGTGAGATGAGTTATTGTAGCATGGATGAACGATAGAAAAGATGGAGTGGAGTTTTGAATTGAAGTCATAAGAAGTTCCTTGTGAAATTTGTGTTTAATATAACCTGGGAAGATCCATCCTCAGTCCAAACCAAAACCATCTACTTTCAATAACTTTGCATTGCCATCTTAAGACCAATCCATCCACATGAGACATGAGAGGCTTCCACAAGACAACCATCATTCTAAAAAGAAAAGAAAAGAGAGAAGTAGGAAGTGAGAGAGGGACTTAGTTATAGGGAACCTTCAAGCATAAGTACATAGATTTCTAGTTCCATAACCAATGCTTGTAGTCTATTTATGTGTCCAAGGGGTGTGCTTTGAATTCCCATTTTTTTTTTTGAATGGAAACCACACCATGCAAGGACTTATTTTTGTATTGTTTCTAAAGGATGTGCTTTGAATTTCCATCATTTTTTTCAGATGGCAACCACACCATGCAAAGACTTTATTTGACTTCCTATTAGTGGTTGGAATGGAATGGTAAGAAGTCCATGAAAAACACTCAAGCATTCAAGCAAGTAGAAGAGTACAAAGAGTATTGAGTCCTCTTAAAGTCATACCCTTTACAAACCTTTGAATCCTTCCTAATTTAAGAACTACCAAAGTCATCCATTGATGAAAAGTTTCTTTAATGGAAGGGACCTCAAATTCCTAGAACAAGGAAAACCATAGAGTTTATCGAATGGGTGAATGACGTGGACTCACTACCTATTCCATGAAAAATAAGCCATGTCAAAGTCATCAAACATCAGAATTCAAAAATAAAAACCAGACATTGACAATCACAACATTAAGCACAAACCATCATTAGTAAACAATAACAGCAGCACTATGTCCTATGACAATAAAGTAATTTTTATTAGCAAAAATAAGGAAATATCACTCTTGAAAAAAATAAAATAAAATAAAATATATAATAAAGCATAAAATAATCAAGAAAGTCTCAAAGGTACTAACAATGGTGTAAAATTAGAAAAATTTGAAAATCCAAACATTTGTAAAATTAATAACTTGTAAAATAAAAAATGTGGAAAATAAAAAGTAGAAAACCTAAGAAGCCATATGGATTTTTAGCATGGATGGCCATCCCCCCCCCCTCCCACAACTAAGTTGGAAGGAGGAGATCCTAAAAGTGGAACATGGTTGTCCATTTGTTAAGGTGGTACTTGCACTAGCCTGTCTTGGTTCAAGGAAAGGTTTTACTTATTGGATGTTGACCAACTATTTTTTATCTAGGATTTCAGGCTTGTAGATCAACATGGCCCCAAAGGAAAAGGTGTGATCAATTATATAAGGTCCATCCCACAACGTTTGGAATTTTTCCTTTTGAGGTACATGTGTGGGGTTCCAATAGAGAACCTAATCTCCTGGTTAAAGATTTACTTCCATGATTCTAAGGTCATGATGTTGCTTACTGAATGCCTTGTGCACCTCATTGAAAGATAGGGCCACTAATTAATTTTCATCTAGCACATTCAAGTTCATCAATCTTTCTTTCTATGCTAGAATCATGTCAAGATTTAGATCATAGGTTGTTGAAAGTGTATGAAGCTTGGATTGAATCAGGAGCATTAGAAGTTTTTGATACACTAACTCATAGGAAGAATAGCGAATAGAAAGTTTTCATGTTGAACAGTAAGCCTAGAGGGCATCATTAAGTTTTGCACTCCAATATTTCCTATATTTGCTAATGGTCCATGTTAGTGTTTTTCTAATCTCCCAATTAGTTACCTCTACTTGACCATTGGCTTAGGGCTGGTAGGGTGTTGTTAATTTCTGTTCAACCCCCAAGTGTTTCATTAACTTTCTAAAAGTGGCACCTATGAAATGAGTTTCATTATTAGAAATTAGTGAACATGGAACCCCAAATATATTCACAATATTTTGTTGTATGAATTTGGTAGCAGTGGATGATGTTCAATCAGTAATGGCTACTACTTCTACCCATTTTTTGTATTGGTCAACTACTATGATAATATATTCCTTTCCATTGAACATGGATGTGATGGGACCCATGAAATCAATGCCTCATATGTCAAAATGTTCTAAAGATTGAATCCGCTATTGAGGACCTTCCATGCGAGCAATCATCCCCCCATCTTGTTGACAACATTCACAAGATTTTACAAATTGATGGAAATCCCTAAAGATTGTTGGCCAATAGTATCCTACCATTATGATTTTTATGATTGTGCATCTCCTTGCATAGTGGCCTTTGCAAGGCCCTTCATGAGCATCCTAGATAATGCATAAATGATCTTCATCAGGGACACACCAATGAATCAAGCCATCGACACACACCTTTTATAGGTGTCTATTGATTTCCATAAAGTATTTGGCCCAGTGAAGAAATTGTTGCTTCTTTCTAAAGTCAACATATTGTGGCATATCTTAAGTAAGAAGATAGGTGAGGATGCCATTGTACCATGTTATTTTTATAGGTGTTTGTTCATTTATTACTTCTATAAAGAGAATTTCATCTAAAAACTAATCAAAAAGAGGGCTCTCCTCCTCTTTATTATCCCATTTTAAGTGAGATAGGTTGTTAGTAACCACATTCTCAGTCCCTTTTTGATCTACCATCGTGAGATTGAATTCCTATAAGATCACAAGCCACCATATGACACGAGGGCTCACTGTTGGCTTGTTCATGAGGAAGCAGATTGCATTGTGGTTTGTGTGCATAAATACTTTGTATCCAAGCACATAGTGCCTGAAATTTTCTAGAGCATAAACCACAGCCATTACTTCTTTTTCTATGGTAGTGTAATTTAATTATGCTCCCACAATTCTTCAACTCATGCAATGGATGTCGTATGAGTGTTTCTTATCATCCATCTACATGAGCACTACTCCCAAGTGTAGTTAGATGCATCCATCATAATGTGGAAGGGTCTAGACTAGTCTACTGCTTGTATGATTGGTGCTTCTATGAGTTTCTCTTTAAATTGTTGGAATGCATGTTCACATTATTTGGTCTAGATGAAATGTCCATATTTCTTTGTAAGCTCCACTAATGATTTTGTTATTTTAGAGAAATTCTCTATGAATCACCAGTAGTAGCTAGTGTGTCCAAGGAATGACTAAACATCTTTAATAGTCTCTAGTTGGCATGCTATTCCTTGGATGACCCTTATCTTTTCTAGGTCTACCTCAATTCCTTTTTTGTGAAATTTAGTGCCCTAGCACAATGCCTTCTTAGATGATGAGATGGCTCTTTTGCCAGTTGAGCTACAAGTTTGTTTCAACACATCTCTTTAATATTTTTTCAAGGCAGTCCAAGGCTTGCTCAAACATAGCTCCATAGGTGAAAAAGTCATCCATGAAGACTTCCACACCACTGCTGATCTACTGTTGGAAAATACTAAGGACCAAGCGTTGAAATGTTGCAGAGGCATTACATAAACTGAATGACATTTGACAATATGCAAAAGTCCTCTAGGGACTCATGAATGTTATCTTGGCCTAATCTTCTAGTGCAATTTGAATTTGGTTATAGCCACTATAACCATCCAAGAAGCT
This sequence comes from Gnetum montanum, assembly GCA_015680685.1. Lineage (NCBI taxonomy): Eukaryota > Viridiplantae > Streptophyta > Gnetopsida > Gnetales > Gnetaceae > Gnetum > Gnetum montanum. Next base: position 55,515 of record MNCI01004733.1, read on the forward strand.
ATAATAACAATGCCTAGATATGGTATCTAATACTTGATCCACAAATGGAAATGGAAAATGATCTTTAAATGTTGCCATATTCAATAGCTTAAATTTGATGTAGATCCACCACTTGTCATCTTTCTTTGGCATAATTACAAGTGGGATAACCTAATCACTATTCATGACAGGATAGATGAATGTTGCCTTGAGAAGTTGTTTAATTTTCTCTTTGATGATTTGCTTCAATTTGGGGTTCAGTCATCTCTATGGCTACCTCCTAGGCTTCATGGCCAGGTTAGTGTAAATGTGATGCTAGCATATCCTTGGATCAATTCTAGTCAGCTCGGGATATGACCAAGAAAAGGCTGTTGGCCATTTGTTAACCACCTTGAACAACTTTTCTTTTTGTTCAGGAGCAAGTTTGATATTAATTATAACTACTTTACCATTGTTTAAAAATGCATATTCCATGCTAGCTAGTAATTTTTTTTAGCTCTAGGGGCTCCTTGTTGAAGTCATTAGGGGTTTTCAACTATCCCCAAAAAGTATCATCATCTTTATTAGAGAGTTGGAAATGAACTTATACAAGTTTTTTCATGCCTTCAACATAAGCACATGTTAGGCTCTCAATTGGTTCCATGCATAATGTGCTACTATCAGAGTTAGTTATTAGCCACTAGGTGCCCTCCTATCTTGTGGCTACTGAAACACCACAAAATTTTAGCTTAACACTTTGTTCAGGAGGCAAAACTTGACTAAGTCATGGAATTCACACCTAGCTTGTTCAAGCTAGCTTGCTCAAGCAAGCTTTCTCATGCTATCAAGCTAGCTTACCCTCAACGTGAGCACCTCAAAATAGCCTCAAAACAGTGTCAAGATGGTCTGATTTCAAAGGTAAAAGGCCCCCTCGAGGTCCACTAATGATTGCTCCAAGTCCCAGCCCTCAAAATTCAGGTTTCAGGCTCAAATATACTCTATTTTCATTGCACATGCCCAAGTCACGCTGGGGTCATGCTGAGGTCACGCTGACAATGTGAGCCCAGCGTGAGCTACCAAAAGTGGCCTTAATCGAGGTACAAACAGGCTTATACTTAGCATACAGGTTTCCCCCAAAGTCAAGTAGCAGTTACCCTTGAAAATAGGCCTAAAAGATCAAGTTTCTGTGTAAAATGTGCCATCCTAGCTTGCGCACACCAAGGTCACGCTAGGGTCACGCTGGGATCACGCTAGAGTGTGAGCCCAGTGTGACCAAACAAAAATAGTTCAAATCAAGCAGTCCCAAACATAATTTTTAGTGTCAACTCAACTCCCAAGGATAGGAAACAGTTCTACTTATTCACAAGCTCTAGAAAATCAAAATTCAGGCCTGAAACACAACATTTTGACTTGGTCATACTGGAGTCACACTAAGGTCACATTGACAGTGTGAGCCCAGCGGGACCTACCAAAATGGCCCTAATCCAAGCACAGATAGACTCAAATTCAGCATCCAGGCCACCCTGGAGAGTAGGCAGCAGTTGTAGTTCAAAGAACAGGCATCAAAAGTTAAAACTCATCTCAAAATGTGTCACTTCAAGTTGGTCATGTTGAGGTCACACTGAGGTCACACTGGGGTCACGCTGACAACGCGAGCCCAGCGTGACCTGCCAAAATGGCCCAAATCAACTCACACTGAAGCCCAAATCAACGCATGCTAACAACAAATCCACTCACTCTAGAAGCTCTGGCACAACAGAACCACCTCGAACAACCACAAAACCCTTTGGCAACATCCCGTAGCAGTTAGATCATGAGACCATGAAGTTTCAAGTGAGCCAAAGTCAATCCCTCTTGGAATTTATTGTAAGCTTCATCTATGAGCTTGTCAAGCTCTTACGCTACTTCCATGAGCGTAAGCTAGCTTGTGTTGTATGATACAGTGCACCTGGTCTAGAACGTAGTCTACCTATATACACCTATCACACAATCCATTTTTCGTGGATCTCACAGCCATTGACCTCATTCACGAATCCTACTCCTGAGCCTAGCAAAAATGTATAAATACCCTGTTCATTAACATAAACAAGGTTGGAAGAATTTGGCAAAGAGAAAACTAGCAATCCTAAACCCGGACGCATGTGATTCCTAGCACTTGCAAACACCACACATTGGAGCTTAATGTCTGCCTTGCAATCTAGACACACAACTATGTTTTGATCGGTGCACATTTTGTTAAGTAATGCAACATAGTTTCATTTTACCTTCCATTGTGCTATTCTAGTTCATTATCTATATTATTCCATTTTATTGTACGTTTCTGCAATACGTTCTCTATACATTTACACGTTGTATTCCTCATTTACATTTCATTGCATTACGCTCTTCATTTTACATTTCGTAACGATAACCCTAGCATAGGCCATAACGTACACTTGGGGAAGTCCTTGGTTAATCTACGTGCAGACCATCCAAGGCACTTTGCCTTCATTTTTCCAGCTTACCCTCACGTGAAGGTAGGGTCATCTGTATCTCTCTAGAGATCTTTCGGAGTTCATTTTCCTCCAGCCTTACGTCGACGATTTCGAACGATACAGAAATTGGCGCTAGAAGGAGAGCCAACTTGTTTTCCGTTTAATAAAAATGTTGATCACATTGCCTATTAAATGTTGTATTGATCAAGTGTTGAAACCACGTTGCCACAGTACTCGCACTGTAGTTAAGTCACGCTGAGTTTGCCCATGCTACAGTGGTCACGCTGCTACAGTACCGCTACAGTGTTTTTTCAACAAAAACACACAAAATGCATATGTTTCAAAGCCAAATTCGCTGCAATTCGCACCTAGCTTCAAGCCAATATAAGTACTAACTGCCACCAACATGGATCACCTTGTCCAATACATACAATACACACAACATAATGATTCCAAGATGACTTCCTCTTACTCGAGATCCCCATTTGAGTACGAGTATGAGTTCACGGCCCTGCCTGAACCCGACAGCCCTTGGGGCCTTGCTTCCTCACAACAATCACAACACTTGGAGCACACGCCCAAGGCATTCACTTCATAGTCTACACACACTAGGGCCTAGCCCTAAACAATCCAAACACCTTGTACGTACTATGGGGCCTAGCCCCAAGCAACACAAGTACCTTATGCCTATGCTGGGGCCATGCCCCAACCTCCCCAACCTCAACCCAACATTTACCCAGGTGCCACATGTGCCATGCCTATTTCACCAATGCCTCAAGCACCTACTCATTATCCGTCTGGGATGACGTTAAACTATCCATGGCCCAGTACGTCCTTAAACTATCAACACATGTCTGGTATGACGTTAAACTACCAACAACCATATCCCATGACATTAAACTCGCAAAGCCCACAACCGGTGATCCAACCCTTCACCGCACAACCTACGTGAGTCCAATCAACACAATTGGCTGGTGAATCCATGAGTTGGGAACAAGTGTCCCAACTCATCCAAACTTTGATGGAGGAAATCAACTAGCTTAAGGCTTCCTCCTCATACACACCCAAGGTGGTGGACTTTTACTGTGATGATTTGATCTATCTTACGATCGCAACCCTTACACTACCCGTTGGTAGTTCTTTGCCACATCTAACAAAATACAATGGCCATAGTGACCCTAATGCACATATTGTTACATTCTACATAGAAGGCATTAGGTTGCACTCCTAGCAACATGCCATTATACGTCTCTTTTCCCTGTTGTTCACTGGCAAAGCTTTAGACTAGTACCATGCCCTGCCTTGAGCTTCCATCGCATCCCTCGAGGACCTCATACACTAGTTTTTGACATGTTTCAAATACAACATCAAACTTGAAGTGATAATCGACAAGCTCCTCCACATCAAACAAAGACCCCTGGAGCCCATACTACCCTTCCTCTAGCGATGGAGTGCCAGAGCTAATGAAATGCATGAGCAGATCACAGAGACACATATCTTGGAAATCTTCAAGGGTGTAGTCAATGACTTCATCAAGTCCAAACTGGTCTACCAAGCCCCAAATTCTCTTACCCAGGCCTTTGACCAAGCAAAGGGCATTGAAGAGGCAGCAAGAGCAAGCAATGACCCATCCTACTTGGCCTATAGGAGCCAACATAAAAAACAAAAACATGCACAACAAAAAATTCAACAATTGCAACCAACAAAAACAACACAAATAACATAGGATACACAAGCAACATCAAATGCAACAATCACAACAATCACCATGCCAACACATGCAACCAATAGGCTCGTGGCCTCGACACCCCAAGCCGCCAGCTCTAGCTTTGGTGCTGCCACACAAGCCACTCCTAGACATCAACCCTTGCACCCAACGCACCCAACACAAACACATACCCTTGCTAGGAAAACCTTTCCAATTGCTAGAAAAGCTCCTCAACCCTGGTTTGGTCCAATGCAAATGCATGCTAGATGATGCCTACATATGCAACCAGAAACACTGTGAATTGGCAAGTCATCCCACTACAACATACAACGCATGTGTCCCACAAAATTTTGACTTAAGTGCATACTGCCACTACCACCAAATTTCTGGACACGACACAGGCACTTTTCAAACTTTGCAAAACAATTTGCAAAGAATGGCAAAGAAAGGATTGCTCAATGTAGTGCAACCTGACAGTCCCACCCCCTCCACCTCCACAAGCAAGGGGCCTCCCTTTGTCATCAAAGTTCCACCTCATAAACCCACAACACCCTTTGTGGTAAAGGTTCCACAACAATTGTCTGCTAAGACAATAAACTGGAAACAACCATCCATCGCGACGTTAAACACACAAGTTGCTCCGGAGACATCCACACCAAGTCCAAGTTCCAGCAACTTGGCCACATACAAGCAGTGGCAACCCAAGTCACCAACACCTAAACCACAAACTAGCCTTAGCTCTACCCCTAGGCCTACTAAAAAACAACCCTTACATATTTCCCCTCCACAAGAGCTCTACATCATGGCTCACGCAATAGAAGAGGCTCCCACCATGACAAACATAAATGACAACCTCACAGACGTACTATCTCATGCACAAAATGCATTAAAACATAAGAATGTAATGCCTACCTTGCTCAACCTCATCCTAACATCATCAAAGCATCGACAAGAACTAGAACATGTGCTCGCCTCCATCCCTGCTATAGAAAACATGTCTCCAACTGAAGACGCCATTCGCGGAGCCATTACATCCCCTGTACCACAAGATACAAACACAACGACTCTAACCTTCCACAACAATGATGTCAAGATCAACCCCAAACAAGGGGAGGTCACACATGCACCATTGAACACTAGTGTAAGCATCGAAAAATACACAGTAGGCAGAGTACACATCAATGATGGCATGGCAGAAAATGTTGTCACAGACTCCGTCATTGAATGACTAGGCCTAATGCACAACATTCAATTGATCAAAATCGAGTCTCTAAACTCCTTTGATAGAGCACATGTAGCCATTAAAGGCACAATCCACATCACCTTCATGATAGGGGACCAACACCCCATGTTTGCAAACTTTACAGTCATCGATAAGATGCTAGACTACAACATGATCCTAGGACACCCCTAGCTAGCTAGGTCATGTGCAGTGTCATCTCCCATCCACCAAGAACTCCACCTCCTCCACAAAGGGAAGGAGATCATAATACGTGGTGAAAATGCCCCATCCACCCAATAACCACACACATACAATGTCTAAAATGATGTTAAACTAGCAATGGCCCAAAAAGGCCTTAAACTAGCTTAGAGCCTGGAACGGCCTAAAACTACCACACGTTGCTTTTCTTTCATTCACATTTTAACTCTATTTACAATAGGTATTTATTGATTTTGTTTTCTTTCTAGTCGAGTTTTGCAAGATCTTGCAAACACACAACATGACCACGCATGCAGCATCACACCTTACACAAGCAAGGTAAGCACCAAGTCCTGGCATCATGACTTAGAACTAATACCATAGAAAAGTCTTGGCATCATGACTTAAACCTGATACCAAAGAAAATTCCTAGCATCATGACTTAAAAATGATACCACAAAAAATTCTTGGCATCATGACTTAAAACTGATACTACAGAAAAGTCCTGGCATCACGACCTAAAATTGATAACACAGAACAGTCCTGGAGCTATGACTTAAAATTAGCACCACAAAATTTCCTAGCATCATGACAGTAAATCGACATCATAGAGCTCTGTCTGATATGACACTAAACTTCCATGCTTGTTCACCAGAGTCTACTAAGACTATAAATTAGCTTGGCTCTTCATATTCTTCCACGACTATAAACTAGCATTGCACTATCCACTACGACGATAAACGGGAAATGTCCAAAGGATTATGACATGAAACTAATCCACAAAAGTCTACTAAGACTATAAATTGGTGACTCCATCAACAACTTGGTGTTCTTTGAAAAGACATGCTGCTACACCTGGCTGTACGTGCTCACCAAAAAACTTACCTCCTGATTTGTCACATAGACCTGGATGAAACTGATGCTATTCAAGATTTTATATGCCTTGAAACTCCACATGATGGCTCCATTCTGTTGGCTACATTCAAGTTTAAAGTATTTAGCTAACTGAATCATTTATGGTTTTCTTGTCCCCTTGGATTTGTGTTTGCAAGATGACATGCTTGAGGCGTTCGTGCATAGATGCACTTCATCATGACGACAAGGTATCACATTCTTCTTGAGGCTCACAACTGGGTTAATTAATCTGCTCATAAGTACATTTCCAACTCCTAATGCACTCCCAATTCCTCATCATGTTCTCCTTTCCCTACTTAACTACATTCCCTTGATACAATATTCATCCCAAAACTCTTGATACACTATTGCACACTGTGATTCTCTAAGCAGTTACAACACAAAAACACAATACATTGTACATGATACAAACACAAGCACTAAAACACAAAAAAAATAGAAAAAAGAAAAAGAACAAAGGGTCAAAGATCAAAATGCCCGAAAAGGGTCTTCATGAGCCCGTTGACATCATAGACAAACGACCATTGGCTCTTCTCACACAAGCCCCAGGCGAGAAGGCAATTGTCTTGGGAAAACACTCATGTCTCAAATGATCATGTTGCACATCACCATGTGGCTTTGGCTATTTACAATGGGCTCCCTTAAACATGACACAAGGGTCTCATTTCTCCAAAGAACACACCTCTCATGCCTTGGTTCCAAGTTTGCTATACATTGGCTATTGACAAGGACCAAAGATATGGCTCGTTCACATGAGAGCATTCCTCCCCCACAATCTCGGAAGCAATCATAACCCTTGATCAACTCCTAGCTTCTCTCGATTACAACCAATTCCCTTACATCTTGAACCACATTCCCCCAATCCCATGCACTTTTGAAAATGGTGTGATGACATCTAGCTAAGGGCTGATGGACAATGCTTGGTACTTGGTTATTCATGGTGTTTTGTACTTCTTTTTTGATGCCTCTTGGGTGGATTCCTCCAGACGTCAACAAAGAGGGGTCAATGAAACACCACAAAATTTTAGCTTAACACTTTTTTCAGGATTCAAAACTTGACTAAGGCATGGAATTCACACCCAGCTTGTTCAAGCCAGCTTGCTCATACTGTCAAGCTAGCTTGCCCTCAGCGTGAGCACCTCAAAAAAGCCTCCAAATAGTGTCAAGATGGTCTAATTTCAAAGGTAAAAGATCCCCTAGAGGTCCATTAATGATTGCTCCAGGCCCCAGCCCTTAGAGTTTAGGTTTCAGGCTCAAAAATACTCCATTTTCATTGCGCATGCCCAGGTCACGCTGGGGTCACGCTGACAGCATGAACCCAGCGTGAGCTACTAAAATTGGCCTAAATCGAGGCACAAACAGGCTTAGACTTAGCATACAGGTTTCCCCAAAATTCAAGTAGTAGTTACCCTTGAAAAATAGGCCTCAAAGATCAAGTTTTGGTGTAAAATGTGTCATCCTAGCTTGCGCATGCCCAGGTCATGCTAGAGCGTGAGCCCAAGGTGACCAAACAAAAATAGTTTAAATCAAGTAGTCCCAAGCATAATTTTTAGTGTCAACTCAACTCCCAAGGATAGGCAATAGTTCTACTTCTTCACAGGCTCCAGAAAATCAAAATTTATGCATGAAACATAACATTTTGGCTTGGTCACGCTAGAGTCATGCTGAGGTCACGCTGACAACGTGAGCCTAGTGTGACCTACCAAAATGGCCCGAATCCAAGAACAGACAGACTCAAATTTAGCATCCAGGCCACCTTGGAGAGCAAGTAGTAGTTGCACTTCAAAGAATAGGCATTAGAAGTCAAAAATCAGCTCAAAATGTGTCACTTCTAGTTGGTCACGCTGAGGTCACACTAGGGTCACGCTAAGAGCGCGAGCCTAGCATGACCTGCCAAAATGGCCCAAATCAACTCATGCTGAAGCCCAAATCAATGCATGCTGACAACAAATCCACTCATGCTGGAGGCTCTGACACAACAGAACCACCTTGAATAGCCACGAAACCCTTTGGCGACATCCTGTAGTAGTCAGATCATGAGACCATGAAGTTTCAAGTGAGCCAGAGTCAATCCCTCTTGGAATTCATTATAAAATTTCATTGTAAGCTTCATCTGTGAGCTTGTCAAGCTCTTACACTGCTTTCATGAGCGTAAGCTAGCTTGTGTTGTATGATACAATGCACCTAGTCTAGAACATAGTCTACCTATATACACCTATCACATGATCCATTTTTCGTGGATCTCATAACCATTGACCTCATTCACGAATCCTACTCCCAAGCCTAGCAAAAATGTATAAATACCTTGTTCATTAACATAAACAAGGTCGGAAAAATTTGGCAAAGAGAAAACTAGCAATCCTGAGCCCAGACGCATGTGATTCCTAGCACTTGTAAACACCACACATCGGAGCTTAACGTCTAACTTGAAATCTAGACACGCAACTACGTTTTGACAGATGCACATTTTGTTAATTAATGCAACACAGTTTCATTTTACCTTCCATTATGTTGTTTTAGTTCATTGTCTACATTATTCCATTTTATTGTAAGTTTCTACAATACGTTCTCTGTACGTTTACACGTTGTATTCCTCATTTACATTTCATTGCATTACACTCTCTGTTTTACATTTCGTAATGATAACCCCAGTGTAGGCCATAGTGTATGCTTGGGGAAGTCCTTGGTTGATCTACGTGCAGACCATCCAAGGCACTCTGCCTTCATTTTCCTAGCTTGCCCTCATGCAAAGGTAGGGTCATCTCTATCTCTCCGGAGATCTTTCGATGTTCATTTTCCTCCAGCCTTACATCAACGATTTCAAACGGTACAGCTACTATGTACAAACACCTTTGAATATTGATTTCTTTTGCACACTNACCTTGATCTCTAGAAAATTAGCAAGATAGGACCACCCACAAACTATGATCACAATGTCCTCTACTAATCCCAAAGGGATAGTAATTGACTGATCTACCAATTCTAGATAGATGTTGCTCTTCTTGAGAGGTGGTAAGTTCCAAGCCTTATACATGTCACGGGAGATGAGACTAACTCTATAACCTAAGTCAAGAAGATCCTTGCATGGCTCATGTCTAGTGATTTGCAGGTAAATGAGTGGACTTCCTAGGTTAGATCTTTTCATGGAAAGATTGTCAACCTTGATCCAGTTAGAAACATCATGAGTTAGCATTATAGTGCGAATCTAAGGTAGCACTTGGTTTGAAAGGCACTCAATGGTATTTGATGTAGAGTATGAAGGTATTGGAGATGTAGGATGATTAGCCACACTAGGTTGTGAGGATTGGAGAGGACTGTTGGGTCAGAAGAATGATCATTTTTTGGATAGGTTGTCCAAACCACTCGGTTGGAAAGCCGATTGTGAATGTACAACCCTTGTAGCATTTTGTTGTTGTAGTTGTGGAGGAATCTCACCATGCATGGATGGAGTTGGAGGTAACTAGGTTGAAGGTGGAGGTGTGTGTGTGGATAGATGTGAATGATGGTATGGATATGGGCTTTCCCCTTGATAAAATGATGAATGTGTTCGATTGTACTTTGTAGGATAATAGTGATGCTGAAATGAGGTATGACTTGTAGAACTTCTTGGGGAGACGGGTTGCTAAACATAGTACCAATATGGATCTCATTACCTATAAGGGTACTGTTACCTTGGTGGTGGAATTTCCCATGATTGTGGTTGGTATGATTGTTGGTATTATTCATAAGGTTGTGGAGGGGCTCCACTTTGGTAGTAAGCTTGTTGTTGTAGTGGAACTACCTTGGATTGTCTTGAGGGTAAGGCAATCATCTAGGTGCTTTCCTACATGCTAGTTGAGGATTCAATGTATACTTCCTAGACTCTTGTAAGTGTGACACCATAGGGCAACATATCTTTAGATGTTCATATCAATAGAGTCAATTTCCATAACTTCCTCTACGGTAGTAGCTTTGCCCTTACCTCTTTGGTAGAAACTTTTAGCTTCTTTTCACCTTATGTAGTTACGATCACTATTTTTCTCTTTAGATTCTTTGGTGATCTTTATATTAGTTTGAAATTTTTCATCCAAAGAGTCCCATAATTTATCAACCTTTGCCAAAATTTCAAAAAAAAAATTTGAATGGGAAAGGTATTCCTATTCATCACTTCATTGAGCGGTGACTCCTCCTTGTCACAAAATCAGACCTTCCATTTTTTGATGGAAGGATTTCTATTATACTCTTCTACACTTCCCCTTTTTCATAACTCACCTTGTTCTTTTGCTACTTGCTCAATTAGCCTTTGGATTTGATGATCTCTTAGTTCAGAAAATATTCCTTGGGCATTCACCCCAAGGGTTCTTCTAGTTTTTTCTCTAAGCCCATCTATGATGCGGTGAAGTTATTCTCTCTAAGAATAACCATGACTAGGACATCAATGTAAGAGTGAATAATATCTACCAATGGTGGCATCCAAGGGTTCATGTGTTTCCTATTTGTTGCCTTGGATTTTCCTTCTTAGATTAGACACTCTAGAGTTTGTTTAATATTTGTTGTTGAATAGTTCCAACATGGTACTCCATCTACGAATAGATTCTATCTCTAAAGACCAACACCAACTTTTAGCTTCCTTGATGAGTATCCTAGGAAAAAGCTTGAGTTTCTACCATTCATTTTCTATGTTCTGTAAGGCATAGGTATCATGGAAAGCTTGTAGATGTGTCTATGGATCAAAATTTTATCCCTCCTCAAATCTTGGGATATTATTCATGTCCAAGCACTTAATCTGACTATCTTTCATATGCCTAGTTCAAATTATAACTTCCTCTACAATGTTGGGCATACCTCAAGTTGCTAATAAAGGTTCATCATCATCACTACATCGATGACACTAATGATGGTTCCAACCACCCCTTTGTTCTTGGTGGCCTTCATAGTCATTGTTGTCTCATTGATCACCTTCATCATGATTACTTTGACGATGGCTTCTATGAGAACCATCAAGTGAAAAGGAATGTTTAGCATTGGATGAATAGGATGGAGAGGAAGGTGGACCACCACCACCACCATGGTATTTGCCACCACTTTTTCACTCATTACGACCATCATTCTTAGATCCCTTACTATTTTGATGTTTGCCTAAGTTCCTACCTTGGTTGTCACTTTTTCCTGAACCTAATTTATGAATAGTGGATTGTAGGTTCAAGGTTGCATCCTCATGACAATTAACAGGGGTGGAGAATATTCATGTTGAGAACCTTTAAAGGGAGGATCCTCATTGTCATCTTGATCTAGTAGGAACAAGGTATTAGTAAAATTTTTCCCCTTCATAGCCTCATAAAGCTTCTCCTAATGTCTATCTTGCTTACATTGTGTTTTAGTGGAATAGTAGTTTCAAGTGTCATAACCATTTACAACATATTATTCATGAAGAACTGCAATGCCAACTTATTAAGGGTTTGAAACAACATCCTAGGCACAAATTGATTTAGGGGCAAGATGATGTTGCCCTCCATATCATGCCATCATAGCTATTCATCCCGATGTAGGATGAAGATGAAGTCTAGTACACATTCATCTTATGAGTATATACTACTTTGCACTCCTATGGAATCAATGATTTGACATCTTTGTGCTTGTGAGAAGAAGAAGACATTTTGTAAAACAAAATGAAATAAAATTATAGGTGTGCTTTATAATTCTATTTATAGTGAGAATGATATTGACCTTGAGGTTCGTACAATGATATTAATGGTATTTACTTAAACCTAAATAGCGCATGTTTGAACAAAAAAAAACTCCCCAACAACAGTGCCAATGATGAGTAGTGAGGTACCCCTACATCAAACCATATGAATCACAAGCGTTATGTGTGATCTAGTTGAATTTTGTGAACTTTGTAGTTTTCAATGCACTAGTCTTCTAGGAAGTGAATCTTTGCCTTAAGGTCAATCATCGTCTTCCTAATTATACTTGTGACATACACTAGTATGTTTTAAGTATCATTGAGGTATCTAATTTTTATCATTTTGTATTTTATGGTTTGGTGCTCAAATGAAGATAAAAGTAATTGGATTAACTAATTTAAATTAACTAATTGGCTAGTGTCTAAATAGTCCTAACAGAAGCATTCGATCCCACTTTCCGCACATGTTCTAAACCCACATATCCACTGTTGGGTTACCAAGCGCTATGCTATTGGGTGTACCAAGCAATAATGTTGCTAGGATTACCAAGCAAATACGTGTTATGCTCAAATTGGTTGTACTTATGTGTTCAATATATCTTTCTTAATTGCTTCATTTAACTTAATTACTAGAAAATTTTTGATAAATAATTGAAAATATTAAATGAATAGATAAAATATTTAATCTATCCAAAGTGTTGCAAGGTTTATCAAAAACCTCATCTTTATTTCCACACACACTGTCGTGCTCAGGTACAACAATGCTTGAAAAAAGATTCGTACACTCAATGACTCTTGCTATGGGCACTTGGGAGGAGAATTATAACTTTCAAATGAACAAACTACAAGAGCTTCACTGCTAAAAAATCTCCGTTGCCATAAATGTAGCTAGTGAACACATATTTGTAGCCAAATATAGACACTACATCGATGGGGCCTAGTCGATGCATGATACGATGCGTTGTTGAGGCCTAGTCAATGAGGTTGCATCAACAAGGCCTTGTTTATGCATGACACAATGCATTGACGAGGCCTAGTCAACAAGGCTACATCGACGAGGCCTCATTGATGCAGCCAATTGAACTACAACTCATCAATAGTTAAATGGGGAAACAAAGAAAAAGAAACAAATATGTTAGATAACTAACATAGAGAAATTTGTAATACCAAATTAATCATCTATGCCTACCTAGTTAAAAATGATAATTTATTACACTTTTTGGAATTATTTATTAAGATTAATATATTGAAATATTTTCCATTACTATCTTATGTTTTCTATGCATAATTGGTCTTAGGATTATGAAAGATAAATTTAAAATGACCTACATGAACCTCCCACATCATCCAACTAACCAATCATTCCCACATGTCAAATTTTAGAATCATGTTCTTCCCTTTGACTTTGGCTAAGGGGTTGTGTATCAAAACCTTCATTCAACTATTCATAACCTAGGTTCTAATACTGATGGGCACAAAGGGTTCAAAAAAGGAACACAGACACATGATAAAGATGGACATTCTAATAGCAATCACAATCGAGGCTATGACCATCGAAGAGAAGGTAGCAAACACCATCATGGTGACAGTTCTCCTTCTTATTCATCTTCATCCTCTCCTTCAGTATTTGGATGCATTCATAAGGAAAAAGACCATGGGGATAAAGGTAGGAAAAATGAAAGTCATAGACGAAACAGCCAGGAAAGGGGATGAGGGTACTCTAGAGAGTCACAACATGGAAGAAGGGAGAGTATGGAACAACGTAGGCATCATAGACGCCATGGACGAGACAATCACAATGAACCCCTACTCACTACTCGAAGTATGTTAGACATAAATGAGGCTATTAGAATTTCAACAAGGAACTAGAAAGATAATAGGATCAAGAGATTAGATATGAACAACATCCCACGATTTGAAGGGAGATACAACGCTGATCCTCAGAATCATTTACAAGCATTCCATGATATGTGTGCCTTACAAAACATAGAGAATGAATGGAAAAAACTTAAGTTGTTACCATAGACATTAGTTAAAGAAGAAGAAAGCTGGTACTGGTCTTTAGAATTGGAATCCATTCGTAGGTGGAGTACTATGTTAGAACTATTTAGTGACAAGTACCAAATGTACTCTCGAGTGTCTAATTTGCGAAAGAAAATCCAACGCTAGAAACAAGGAGGACATAAACCCTTGGATGCTACCATGGGCTAATACTATGCACTATTACATTGTTTTCTTGGCCATGGTTATTTGCAAAGGGATTAATTGTGCCATCTCGTGGATGGGCTTAGGCATGAAACAAGAAGAACCCTTGGGACTTATGCCCAAGGGAGACTATTCGAGCTTAGGTCCCATCAAATTCAAAGACTATTGGAGCAAGTTACTAAGGAAGAAGGTGAGATATAGAAGAGAGAAAGTATGGAAGAGTATAACCTAGATCCTTCCCTCAGAAGAGGAGAGTAAGATTTTGTGGGGATGAAGAAGAGTCACCACTCGAAGAGATGGTGAATAGGAAAACTTTGCCTATCCAAACGAGGACATCAGAAGTTTCAACAAAGGTAGACCAAATGTGGGATTCCCTAGAAAATAGATTTCAAACTATTCTTAAAATAGTAGAGGAGTTTAGAGAGAGCAAGGTAGTGAGAAAAGAAAAAAGAAAGAGGCTAAACATGCACGTAGCAAGGGTAAGGGCAAAGTTTCCATCATTAAAGAGGTTGTGTATTTAGAAATAGATAATGATAGTGGATGTGAGATATGTTAATATGACCATACTAATGGATGTTGCCCAGTAATCTCACATCTACAGGAGTCTAGGGTGTATGCACTCAAGCCATGATTAAACAAAAGGCAAACACCCGTAAGGTTACCTTATCCTCAAGGTAAACCAAGGTAGTTGCACCAACCCTTAACATATTATCCTAGTGGAACTCTACCACAACCAATTGAGTGATATCAATAGTGGTAGCACCCAAAATCATGGGGAATGCCACCACCAAGGCAACACTATCCTTACCGACAACCTGACTTGTATGGATATTATGTGCAACAGCCAATATCCCCACGTGACTCTACTAGTCACATCACTCCTCAACCTCAATACCAAGCTTGTGAGTATTATGGGACTCCCTCTTCTAGAGGTAATATTTTGCAAGCATATCATCCTTCTCATCCGGCTGCATCTCTTCCACTAATAGCTCCACTACCACTTGCTCTCGAAATGCAAGGTGAAATCCTTACCCAACCACAACAACGTAATGCCACGAGGGTTGTTAACTCTCAACCTACTATTGGTTCCAACAACCACATGAAGAAAATACCTTTCTTTAGAACCAACAGTCCAACCAAGCCCTTGCAATCACAAGCAGCTAATTTCTTAGATGCCTTAGTCTCAATCAAAACTTCGGAGCCCCCTTCAATCCAATCACCGTACTCAATGCATATGGTCATGCTAACACATGTCGTCACTGATTGGATCAAAGCTAGCCACCTTCCAACTAAATTCTGTAATTCTGGGAGTCCTCTAATATACTTACAAATCACTGGAAATGTGTCATGCAAGGCTCTTTTGGATTCAGGTTCTAGTGTCAACTTGATTTCTCAAGAAATGTACAAGGCCTAAAACCTGCCTCCATTGAAAAAGAGCAACATTTGTCTAGAGTTAGTCGACTAGTCCATCACTATCCCATTGGGACTGGTAGAAGACATTGTTACCACTATTTGTGGGTGGTTGTACCTAGTTGACTTCCTAGTAATTCAAGTAAACAATGGTAAGGGGGACTTCCCAATCATAATGGAAAGAGCATAGCTAAACACCATTGACACATGCCTAGGAATCTGTGATCTTTCCCTAGATACATTTAGAAAAATTGAGAAAAAGAAAGTTTTGTGCATCGCATATAGTGACACAGGGTGTAATCGTGTGTAGAGGTTATGGTTTATGCAAAGTTTAGCATTTCCTGCATGCAATCAGTGTGCACAAGTGATTAACATACAAAGATGCCTATATGCAGCAGCCACATGATAGGAATACACCCAGTGGTTGGCAGCTAATCAAGAAAGTAGTTCACTCATATGCATGGAACCAACTAAGGGTTTGACTTGTGCTTAAATCGATAGCATAGACACATTAGAGCAAGTCCACTGCCAACTTCCAAGTCTTAACCTTGAAAATATCAACTAGGAAAAGTTGGAAATCCTTGAGAAATTTAAGCAAGAGCCCCTCAAGCTAAAATCATTGCCCAATGGTATGGAATACATGTTCCTTAAAAATGGAAAATTGGTAATTATCAACACTAAGCTTGCTCCTCAACAGAAAGAAGAACTACTGAAGGTAATAAATAAATGGTTGGAAGCCTTCACTTGGTTATATCCTAAATTAGCTAGAATAGATCCTATGATATGCCAACATAGAATTTACATTGATCCCTCCACGAAGCCTCGAAGACAAACGTAGAGGCAATTGAACCCTAAGCTGAAGCAAGTAGTTGTGGATAAAATCAAATAACTTCTCAAGGTTGGGTTCATATATTCCATTGCTAATAGCAAATGGATTAGCCCATTAGTTATTGTGCCTAAAAAGGGAGGAAAATGGAGGGTGTGCATTTATTTCATGCTACTAAATATGGCAACATTCAAAGATCACTTTCCATTTCCATTTGTCAACAAAGTCTTAGACACCATTGCAGGGCATTGCTATTACAGTTTTTTGGATGGATATAGTGGATATAACTAAATACAAATAGCCCTAGAATACCAAGCCAAGACTATGTTCACCAATCCTTGGGGAAAGTTCACATACAAATAGATGTCGTTTGGCTTGTGCAATGCCCTTGCAACATTTCAACAACTAGTTCTAAGCATATTCCAACAACAGATAGGGAATGGCATGGAGATCTTTATGGACAACTTCTCCACTTATGGAGAAAACTTTGATCAAGCCTTGGACTAGTTGGAGCAAGTGTTAAGAAGATGT